>JBBMOE010000059.1:2850732-3008868 GCA_037975065.1 Chaetodon trifasciatus
ACCACCGGGGGCCCCGCCAGGGGGGGGGGGGGGGGGGGGGTGGGGGGGCAGACTTTGTTGACAAACAGAACATGGTGATCCTCATTTCTTCCACCCCCCCCCCCCCCTTCCATGAATCTTCTCTCTGTCTGCTCCAGCCTCTTTTGGTCCAGGGGATAAAACCAGAGCAAACCATAAAACTCTGCTGGCAGAGTCCTAACTGGGTCACAACTCGTGTTTCACTTTCTTCATTTTTTCTAATGTCACCCAGGAAGAACCTATTGCAGAATATATGAAAATCTATGGATGCACTAAAAAGAAAGAAGTCCCCTGAATGCTCTTGTTTGTAATCCCAAGGTGAGGATGAAGACATCCAGTGCCACAAAAGGCTCCCGCCAGCAGTAATTCTGTATATAAAAGGGGTCAAAGGTGGCTGGAACAAAGCTCCTCACACTCTGAGACAAAAAGAAAAAAGTTTTCTGTTTATATTTGGACAACTCTTGTGCTTGTTTTTGCAATTCTAAGTCACCATGAAAGTACAATAAGAGGCCCAGCCTGCAGTCATCTTGTCCTGTAATGCTCTCTGGCTTTATTGCTATCATGAGACATATTAAAATAAAATCCTCTCTGGGGGTAAAGTAGCTGTCATTCAGCCATAAATAAGTTTGTTTTTGTAGAAAAAGAAAGAGCACACTGAGAGTGTGTGTTTCAACGCAGGAGACACAGTGTTTTCTCTGCTCAGCTCTGATGACACACACTTATTGTGTGCTATAGCTTAGGAAACAAACAAGAAATTAGCAAATCTATGCATGAAACAACGCTTTAAACAGCATTAACTGCTACTGCACAGCAGCATTTCTGCAGTTTTGATCACGTGTTCAGATTCAGGGGTTTTCCCGTTGACGTATCTTTTCTATAAATGCATCTAGATGCTTCTGCTTGTGATTCTTGATATTACACATTGTTTCCTGCACAGTTACATCTTTGCTCTCACTCAGATGTACACTTCATGTGTATTTAGCTTTTAATGGTTTCGATAGTGACACGTGGACAGTGGAGGCTTCTATTTTCTCTTACTTCTATGTTCATACTACTTGATGATGAGGGAATAGCCCACACCTGCTCATGAAACAGCCTTTGACTCATTACTTTAGGTCCCTTGAAATGTGGTGTCTGTATTAATTAACAAGTTTAAGGGTTAGTGGATGATCATAGTGATGGATCTGATTAAAATAAGTACATTATATAATGTTAAGTTGGAATAAGTCAGCGTTGACTTTTTTACATGCTGTCACTCTTTATACTACGTCACTCGACTTCGTCCTTTGCTCCCGTCATAATTACTACAACTAGTAGATGTCACCACCTAACAATAAACATAAATATGGGTTATGTGTATGATACCTCCTCATTTAACTACAAAACCTAGATGAGGTGGCAGCTGGATGGAGGGAGATCGCCAGGGGGCTGGAAGTTTCTGCCAAGAAAATAGGAAAATTGCTGTTGGCGTGTTCATTTCAAATAAAGACACATCTAAATACCACAATATAAAATGTGTTTTCTGTTTTCAAAGTTCAAACCTTGGAGTTGAGTTTCTACTCACCCATCTTTAACTTGAGTGGTTACGTCTCCAGCCTGATCTCGAGTGCATAGATATGTGGTTTGTTTGCATGACCCAACAGAACTGAATGGACTCAGTGTGGACAGAGCGTCCGATGTTATGCCATGTGATAGCTAGCTGTTGGGGCACAGTGTGGCATTCAGTCTTGTTCTTGTGCCTCCTTAAGTGCTTTAATATGGCTTATTGGTGGCAGGCCTTGGTAAACAGCACCAGAGGGCATGCTGGGTCTCTGGGATCCTTTGAGGGAACAGCCATGGAGGGCACCAGCCCGGCATGCCAGGCTCCCTGCTGAGCCCTCAAAGTGTGGCTCCAACCGACCCGGCAAGACTTCAAAGCACCTACCGTCTCTCTCTCACACACACACACACACACACACATATATCTGACTCAGATAGCTCGGGAGAGAGAAAAAGTGTGTGTGGGAGGGTGGAAGGGGGGGAGAAATGTTCATTGCTTGGGTGAATGCATTTATCACCATCTGTGCATGTTCATAATGGTGTGGTACCGACCTGTATGAGCATGGGTCAGTGAGAGAGAGAGTGTGTGTGTGTGTGTGTGTGTGTGTGTGTGTGTGTGTGTGTGTGTGCGCGCGCGCGCAAGACAGTAAAACTCGTGATGTAAGGGATTGCCCATGCGTGGTCCTCTCAGAACAGGCCACTGCAGTACTAATTGGTGCACCGACAAGTGTGTAACGATGAGTTTAAGTGTGTTTAGAGAAGACAAAAGTAGAAATCAGTCTTGTCAAAAAAGTTCATTCGCTGCAAAACATGTTTCATTATCATTTCTATGTCTCGTTCAGTAGGGCAGCACTGGCCTCCAGGCTACGAATCACTCCGACCAAGCTTCTCCTATTGACTACTTCAGCCTTCCAAAAACAGAACCATTTCTTGTAAAAAAGAAAACCTAAAACTAACCATTTGGTTTATGGGGCTTGGCAACTCAGTTCAGGTGGAAAAAGCACATAAGCATGTCAAAACTTCTAGCTTCCTAGCTGGTATGGACAGTCCAAGCAGCAGAAAGGAAAACAGAGGAGAGCAGATGAGATGAGAGGATACGAGAAATGTAGACTGGAGGATCAGGGGGGTTTTTGGAGGGGATGTTGATGGGAGCCTGGCACCGGCGGGGTGGCGGGGGTCTGCAGGAGCGGCATGTTCACAGAAATTTTCTCTGTGGCTCTTTATCTGTGGGCTGGCAGCACTTCAATGCAGGTCTTATCATCATAATGGACACAGGGGAGAGGACACGACAAGGGAACACACTCAGCACATAGTCAAGAGCACAATGAGCGACTACGTGCGTGTGAATTAATTTATGCGTGGAAGGTAACGCGCACACGGACATGCGTGCTCTATCCTCGGTCTTTGTTGTTTCTTCTCATCAGCTCGCTCTGAAAGCCAACTTCATGTTTCACTTCCTTTTTGCTTCCAGTGGACCTTCCTCTGCACAGTTTCACCAGCAATCAGATAGAACTTGAGAGGGTTTTTACTCAAGATTTCAACCCAATGAACCTCATTAACGTCCTTCGTGTTACAGGCTTTCTGGTTCTATGTCCCCCTTTCTTTAAGTGTGTGCATTAAACCTCAAGGGACAACGTAAACAGTCGACAAGACAAGAGTCTCAATGGGACTTCCTCCCAGCTGGTGTTACGGATCGTACAGTGACCTGCACTGAGGGATAATGGTCTCGTGCGGTCAGAAAGCAACATTGTGGCTCAGTGGGCAAAGGTAAAGATATGACTAGAAAAGATTGAGTAAATGAGGCCGACTGGACAGTCGAGAGAAAGTGGAAAAAATGGGGGTAAAGTTGAGATGGGGACAAAACGTGAGGGCAAAGAACTGGGGGATGCGAGGACTGAGAGAACTGACAGAAACAAAAATAATGCGACAAAAGGAGGAAGTGAGTGGATGAAGAAGAGTCCGGCCAACATAAACAGTTATGCTCTAGTCCCATTAAAAACCCTCATAAGTCCATGTGACGGCCCAGCAGTCCTAGCAGTGTGCGAGAGGAGTGTACAACAAGTGCGAGCCTTTGTAAACAACTGAAAAAGAGGAGATGAATAAATGGAATTGACGTATTCAATAACAGACTGTCTTATGTTATGGAATAAGTCTCAGAAGGAGAAATGGTTCCCTTGAGGACAAGAGCCAGGCCTCTGATCCCAGAGGCTTTTTGAATGCTTACAGCAGCTGGGAACATCTGAGTGCGAATCCCTGTTTCCTTTTCTTCTAAATTACCCCAGGCTGTTGTTGCAAACAACAAATGTCTTGGTCAGTTTTGCCCGCATGGTGAAATAAGGGTTAAGTCTGTGGCTTCACCACTTCATCCTCAAAAGACCGTGAGGACATGGAGGGAACGGGAGACGGAGTCCAGGAACCACCCAGGCACTGGTTGTTTACCCCCGTGGCAAACAATTCCCCCCATCTGGAGGCTGGTGATCAGTGAGGATGAAGAAGAAGAGGAGGACAACAGAGAACACAGGACAGTGAGGACCAGCATTGTGTCCATGTGTTTACAGGCAAGTCCGTATTCAAGTGTATGTCACAGTAAGACGGGTGTTCACTGATTCATCCAAGAAAATACGTACAAATTCATACTGCTCAGATGTATTTAAACTGGACACTGTTTGGCGCATGAGTTCACAGTTAATCCATGTTTGCATTTACCAGCTTCTGATGCATCATTTATTTAAACGACTGCCTGTTAGCAACAGGCCTGCAGTATTGCTGCTTTCTCAATATCATCGACCCGCAGTTCTCAACGCAGCAGTTCCAGATCCACTGTTTCAGATGTGTGCATGCACCACCAGTTAGTCTTCCTTTTTTGATTTTATTGAAGTGCTCTGAAAACATGAGCCACACCTTTGTAAGAATAATAATCATGATTATCGTTATTAAGCAAAGCTGACCTCATCCAACACAGTGGAAAAAGCTCCAACAACATCTTCCCCAACAAAATAAGTAAACACCCGAAGATGCAGATGAAGATGTCAGTGCCTCACTTCAAGTTTTGCATGCCAATGTTAGCTCCAGGGGGACTCTCAGGGTGATGTAGCCTTGCTGTCTCTCTTTCTCTCTATTGTCTCACCCACATGTGTTCTCTGGTACCAAAAGTAGGCCAATTAAATCGGTAGTAGCAACATAATTCTGTTTGTGTCTGGTGCCCGACCCTGACAAACACATACAGGCTGAGATTCTTTCCATTTCCTTATCGAATATGACCATTACGAAATTGATTCATATGACTGTTTTCTTGTCTACCACTGCTGTAGTTAAGACTGAAATCCAGGGCGAAAAGGAAACACTGACTCTTTAAGAGGTTTTGCAGAGGTGGAACAATGTCACGCTACGTCTGCCCTTATTCTTGACAAACAAGAGTACCAGACAAGAGGCAACTAGAGAGAAGTCTTAGACCCTGGATTATGTTCAATGATGTAGTTTTCCTGTATGTGACAATATCAACGCTTTTAAAATCCTTTCTTTCTGCAGTAACTGCACAGCAGTATGGTTAAAGATAAGCAGAGATTGTGGTTATTGGAAGTAAATCATTGTTAAGGTTAGTTAAGCAAACACTAAGCTCTGGACTGAAGGGATGCAAACTGCAGTCGTCTGCATGAAACTCAGACGTACTCCAAACCCGTCCACCACCTCCACACCCTAACTTTCAGCTACATAAAGGTCACTCAGCTTCCTGCCTTGGCACTGAGCCTTGAAATCTGAACTTGAAATCATGTGTACAAACAGAATTTCTCTGGACACAGTGCTGAAACACCAACACTGCTGTTTTTCTAGTGAGGACAGCCTCAACTCCAGTGATTAAGATCATTAATTTGTACTGTGATCCACTGCTGTAGTTACATTAACAGTAGATGACAACTGACATGGGGATTGAGTCAAATGCTTGAATACGCAGCTGTTATTATACGAGAGAGCATGAGAGATCAGAGTTCCTGCTTCTCCCAAAGGACAATATGGCAAATAGTATAATTATAGTAATAGTACAAGTAAGAGTCAGCAAACTGCTGGTTTCCAAAGTCTGGCTGATGTTTTAACCCAAATAGCAACAAAAAGAGGTCAGGGGCTTCCACTTCTGGTTTATTCCTTTTCTCGAAACACGGCCATTCCCATCCATGTTTATCTTAGCTTTAACTTGGCCACAGTTTCAGCCCTCTGGTCCAAAATACACTCAGCAGCTGAAATTTGTTGTGACGATAGCAAGATGCCGACGTCGGTCGATGGTAAAACAAAATCTTCTGAGCTCCATGCAGAGGTGGCGTTATTGGTGAAACACGTCAGTTTTCCGATAAGCGCAAAGGGACGCCCCAGTTTGAAGAGGAGTGATGTGGAGCTGATGCTAAGCTGTCGTAACATGACTCAGCTGTCCTCTATGAAGGAAAACAGCTTGAATTAGAGGAGGAAATTTTCCCAAGATAAGTCTTACGTTCAGTTCATCCTGCTTGTTGGTTTAATCCTCACAGTGACTCATCAAATGTGTCTGAGATAAAGAACACAATCATGTTCCCAAGCCTTTCCCAGCGAGTCCCTGTAATCGCAATCTGAGTGCAATCAGATTTTAACCGAAGTTGTCAAACTTGTCACAAGTTTCCACCCCTGGAATCTGTTTTAATTAAACCCATGTCTGCCCAACAGAAGAAGACAGCGTTTTCCATTGCCAGAGTCGTCTCCACTAATCTGTGTCAAGTCTGAAAGGGGACAGTGACAAAGGATTGCTCCTGCCATAGACGAGGGAAGTGACTGAATGAAGCTGCTTTGGTTTGATACCACTTAAAGAAAAGAAAAGAGTCAAAGACAACAGTTCCTTTCCACGCAATTATCCATTAATTGCACATAATGACAGAGAAAAATCCTATAGAGGACAACAGATATGCAGCCTCACACATGGATCTGTTACTATACTTGTGAGGACCTTGCAGAGTGTAATTCAATCCAGACATAATAAGCCTCATTCTAACCTTAAAGGATAACTCTGGCTTTGTTAGCTCTGCTGCCTCCCTGCTCTTCCTTGTGTCTCCCTGTGTTTTCTCCTCTCCTTTTGTGCCATGATGGTCCTCTCTTTGTGGTTACGCCTGTGTGTGTGTGACTGGCACTGGGTGGTTCCTCGTCCAACTGCTGATCACCTACACCTGACTCCTGTTGCCAATCAGCCGTCACAGCTGCAGTCCATCCACTCATCATCCACCACAAGATAAATACCCGGTTCTCCTCGTGTGTCGCTGCCAGATTGTTGGACTTACCAACTTGGTAAATGCATAATGGCCACAGGAAATTCTTAGTACTTTATCCGCAAGTTGTTTCTGCTTGTGTCCCAAGATTACTTTATTCAATATCTGCCTGCCTTGCCCACCCAGTGCCAATTCATTACCTGTCTGCCTGGTGGCTCAAACCTGGACCTTGACGGATCTGTTCTCCTGCCTAATAATTACAATCCACCACAATAAATCCTTTTTTAATCATAACCTCCAGTTTCTGTGTTCTGCTTTTGGGTCCAGCTCTCAATTCAACCTTGGCAGTTTTCTGAAAACTTGGGCCTTTCAGCTTCTAGCACGGCAAGAAACAAGAGCAGTCAGATGATCAGACTGGCTTTAATGTTATCGCACAGTAGAAAGAACAAAAGTGAAATTATGGTTGAAACACACATATTATCACAGCAACACATTTGACCCAATGAAGTAATCTACTATAAGAGATGCCCAAAAAACAACAGACATTGAGAATGAAGCACATGAATGGAAAGGCACCTCCACCGTGAGAGAAAGGATGCACTTAAAGCAAGGAGAAAAATGCTCCGCAGCACCCTCTCGGTGCGCCTTTGTCCGGAGAGTAAATGCAATTCAACATCAACAAGGCTGAGCAGTGCAGCATGTGAGAGGGGATTCTCACATCCCAACACAAGAAAGTCCAGATCTCGTCTCACATACTTATCTCTCAGCCCTGATGCACATTCACCACAGACACATTTGACCCAAAGCCAGCTCCACCTGTGGATGGAGATGGCTAATCAAAGGCTCAACCAGGCACAGGGAGGTGCATCTTCATCATCGACCCCTGCTTATGAATCAACTATTAATTTCACTTTAAGGTTAACTTAAAACTTAACAAAAAAAAAAAACTTAGCCTAACCAATTTCTATCTTTTAGACAACATACATTTTACAGTGTGTGTGCGTGTTTTAGTGCTGTGACATGGGATTATCTGCGTGTGTGAGCTCCCCTGCAGGTCCTCTCTCCTGTCAAAGCGGTGGTCCTGTGGTGTGTCTCGCTGGTCCTGTTATCTCATGTCTCTCTCATCTGGCTATTGTGTCTCCAATCTTCTCTGCTTTTATCTAATCTGCTCTCGCTCTTTCTTTCCCTCTCTGGGTCTCTCACCCGCCGGTCCCTCAGGTTATTAGTTTGATGTGCTTGATTGTGAAGGCCTTTCATCCCTGCGGAGACACGCAAAGGCGCATTAAGGTTTACTGTAAGCTGGAAAAACAAGCTGCAAGCATGCTGGATGTGTATTACCCTGGGTGTATTTTTAGATGGCTGCTACGTTAAAGCTAAGCATGATTTTATTCATGCCATGTTTGCCGTGCCAACTCTGCCAATGTTAACTCTGTGCAGCAACTGGCTTTAAACTGGTGAGAATGGACATGTTTGGAGAACTCTTCCTACACACATTTTCCTCTCTCTGTGTTTATATTGTCATGTTTTCCCTTCTTCCATCCTCTCCATTTTAATTAGTTTTTCCTTTTCCCTCTCTGTGGTCTTATTGCAGCAAACTCAATCAGTGAATACTTCATTTTATTTCTACTTAAGCCTCAGTTTGAGTCCTGAACTTGACCTTTTCCTTCACATGACCTGCCCAAACACCCAAAGTGTGTCACCTGACTGACCAGAGACCGAGCAGCTGACCCAGCAGCTCCTGACCAGTCACCCTGTGGGGGTGGTGTGTGTATGGATGACTGTGGGGTCATGCTGTGTTGTGATACACGCTTCACTTTGGTTGAGGGCAGATGTTTCAAACAGCATCCATCACATACAGCTTGGCTGGTGTCCTTGTGGCTGTCTCATTGTGTGTATGTGTGTGTGTGCGTGTGTGTGTGAGGGGCCTTGAGGCCATTGCCACTGATGCTTTCCCTCTTTTGGTGACACAGCAAACAGCACCTTCACTTTCTTTAAAACTGCACAGTTGAAGATAAAAGACAAAATAACTCAGTCAAATGCATATTTATTCACTTTATGTTCAGCAAAGTATCACTGCAGCACCGTCCACAACATTAGTTTGTCTCCAAAGCCTTCAGCCTGCTGAAAATCTAGTCAACGATCAACACCGGTCCACCTTAAGAGATCCGTGCATGCAGTTCTTAATTTCTGCCTGCTGGTGTCAGTGTTGCACCACGAGAAAATCCACCTTGGACAGACACTGGAGCCAAGAGGAGGGTCTTGTTTTTAAGGTGGTTCATGAGGGTTGAGAAACTTGTCTTGAGTAGGAAAACTTCAGTGCTGAGTAGGTATCAGTGTGCAGGGATCATACAGTGTGTTTTATTGTGTACTTTTTAAAGAATACAGAATATCCTCTTCCAGATCAGTCTTGCCGTTACCTCCATGCACTGACTGTTTTCCAGTCCTGAGGGTGTACATGTCCTCTGCTGCCTGCTAGCACCAGTGCTGGCTGTGTCTTGGTGCGGCATGTGGCGGCTGACACAGAGAAAGCAGCTTACAGCTCCTGGTCCCTGCTCGGTCCCGGCTGGGCCGAGCAGCGAGCGCCTGGGGGCCTCCCGGGCTGCCACCAACAGGGCTTTATCGGCCCCAGAGGATTAATGCGATTTCATCAGGGTCCCGGCCTGCCTGCAGCCACACAAACACAAACACAAACACATGCATGCATGGTATGCACACATGCTCACAGAAAGTGGTGCTTGTCAGGCATCACTCCTGTGGAAAACTGAGTAAAAATGAATGATAAAGATGCCACTGCTGCACACCAGACTGTCTCTGTTCACAACCATTGTATCTAGAATTTTGAACCTAGAGTATGTAAGCGTGGATGTGTTCACCATGGGATGTCACCAGAGCAAAGGTTGGAGATGGTGGAGGGCTGCGTGTGGACTAAGAGAAGGCCAAACAGCAACAGTTACCAAGGTCCACTGTATGTATAGATGCTTGTGGGTGTGTGTGCGTGTGTGACTGTGGCGCTATGGGTCAAGGCTTCACTGTGTTTGTTACTTCAACTTCACACAGCCCTGACTTCATCTTCTTCTCCTCTCTTTGCTCATCCCTTCTGAAGGCGCCATTGTGAGGACATGACAGCTTGTCAGTCATCCGATATGTTTGCACCAGACGGCATCAGCAGTGGTGGAAAGTAACTAAGTAGATTTACTCGGGTGCATTACATGAGAATTTCCACTTTCTTTTACTTTATACTTTTGCTCCACTACAATTCAGGGGCAAATATTCAACTTTTTTGCTCCACTGCATTTGATTGGCAGCTTTTGTTACTTATTACTTTCCAGATTTGATTGAATAATACAAAATCTATTAATTAAGATCCCATCAGATAACTATATGTATGTGCTATGTGAAGGAGTTAAACCAGCTTTACCGCTTCAGCATTACAGCAATAAACTCATCAGCAATAATAAACATGATTCTGAAATATTCCATTCTGCATAATGCGTGCTTGTACTTTTGGTACTTTAGATATGTTTTGATGCATACTTTTGTACTTCTTTTAGTTTCTACACTGTGGCACTTCTCCACCAATGAGCATCAGTCTGTGATATTCAATGCTTCTGGAGGCACACTTTGTGATTGTTGCCGTCTGTTTTATAAAACCTGAAAACAAAACTGAAAGTTTTGGACATCAGGTTCTCAGCTGGCTGGTCACCCATTGTACTAAGGAAAATACGCTTATTCTCAAATAACAAAATGCACTGCCATGTGCTTGTAGCTTTTCTCTTATAAAGGTGGGCTTGATTTGTCCTGTCACAGCCTTATTTTTTTGGGTGGCAGCTTGACGCTCATTTTGCCAAACATTATTAGAATTACGGAAGTAGTTTGGACATAATTTACACACAAAACCAGATTTCATTAAGGTATAAATCATAAAACAATGCAGCAATGGAGTTTATATAGTAGGTTTAAATTAGGTCAGACTGGCTGAAACAGTTCTCTAACATAAATGCCAAACTTCTACTGTTTACATCTCCATCTCTGAGACAAAAGATAAAATAATAGCAGCTGCGATAACTTTCCATTATCACAACAAGTATTATATACTGCTGTGCAGCTTTCTGGCAAATGATAAGTTTCCAAATTTATGGATCTGTTGGTCCAACTGGACTTCCTGGATTATATTTCATGTCTCACAAGCAGCACTCTCCCACAGCCCCTTGCATTGTTTTGAGCACAGGGCTGTTTTCAGGTGGTCACTCTGTGAGCTTGTACTCAGCACTGCTTTGATCTAAATGCTAACAGCAGCATGTTAACATGATCACAGTGCAATGCTAACATTGATGTTTAGCAGGTATAATGTCTAAAATAATCACCTTTAGCATGTGCTTCTTGTTAAGCTGCCTCAAGAGCCACATGAGGACATGACCGATAAACTGGCTTTTTCATGTAATATTACTGGACTGTCCTTAACTCGCTCTTTTTTACTCTGTCCCGTTGACTCAAATGTACATATTTGGTCATGCATTTTTCTATTTCTCACATAAAATCAGTCCAGCTTGTCAGAGAGCCAGCGGTTTTATTTCCAAGTGAACCCTGGCATGCTGAATGTGTAGCGTGAACGCAGACAGGCCTAAAAGCAGGGAAACAGCCAGGAAAGTTTGCACTGAATCAAACAGTGTTGACTGTAGTCTCCCATATTTCCCAGAATGTTTTATATTACATGCATTGGGTCAATAACATTTAGCTTCAGCTTGTTTAAAAGAGCTAAATAATACTTAACAAATTGTGCCACAAATTAGGCCTGTAATCAGCCGCTGACAGGTAACTGCATAAACTAAATAGAAATTCCACTAAAAGAATTATCAAGTGGTTTGAGTAACACTTGACTGACACTTAAATTCTTATTCCAACCAACTGAAACCTTTCTGAAGTAGGTCAGGCCTGTCTGAGGGTTCGTGCGTCCTCCACAGACCTGTAATGTCCCCTTTCACCCAAAATCTTTAACTCATTCTCTTCCTGACTTGGAGTTTACTTAAGCTTGATTTATGCTTATGAGTGGTGCGTGTCTAAACTAGCCTGTCTGTCGGCGGCGGAGGCTTCTGCTTTTGCTAACCCTTCTGAGCGTTTTCATGCTGGTCTTGCAGCCGGCCTGTGGTTGTCGCCGGCAGCTGACCATCACCTCGACTAGACGGTTACGGCCACATCAACCCAGCTCTTACTGGTGATGCTCTGTCTTTATTTCTCAGGTAAAACTAACATTTGTTGCACCATATGGCAGAAAAAATAACACCTTGAGGGCTCAGAGTGTCTCTGTCTGCTATAATTGTCTCTCTGTGTGTGAATATCTGTCTATGTTTATGGATGTGTGCATTAAAGTGTGTGTCTGTGTATTTCGGTCTGTCTGTTTTTATGGCTTTTTGTTCGCCCGTGTGTGTCTGTGTATTTATGTCTGCGTCTGTGTTTGTGTCTGTTTGTGTGTTAATGTGTGTCTGCGTGCGGCTTTCACTCTCAGGTGTGACCATGCCGTTTGGCATTGTGTAGCACTCTACGTGTCTGGCCCTGTGATGCTGTAATCAGTCCATTTGGCTGAGTGCTGGGAGAGCAGCCTGTCCTCACAATACTTCCCAATTCTTTCAAAAACAAGTCTTAATTTGAAGGTTTTAAGATCATGGAGAATTAATTCTCTGGTTGACAGAATGGTGAAAACTGACCAATAAACTTTTTATTATGTTGGTGTACAGATGTTATCCTCTAACTCAGATGCTTCCATTTGAAAGACAAGCCTGGAAATCCTCCTTTGTCTTCATATTTGGTGCCTCTCATGTCTGAATACAGTGATTGTCCAAAGTAGACTTGCTCTTCACTTATGTTACAGTATGCAGGTACAGGTTTGAGACGTGTACGTTGGCTTGGGTTGCCAGTTTTCCCACTACCAACTGAAAGACCGTTCGTCCGGTGCACAGTGCCATGATGGTGTGGGTATGATGTTGTGTGAATACACTGCGTGTACTGGCCATTTAGTCTATAGATTTACCAAAAACTGTATCAAAAACCTTCAAATGCAAAAGAGTAAAAGCAGGGCACGACTCACCAAGTCTATATTTTTTGCTGCTCAAGAAGTCCTGACACAAGTCACAGCTCTCGGATATTTGTATTTCATTTTTAATCCGCATTGTGCTGCATCAGAGAGGGATCATCAGAGAGAAAACCCTCTCTACAAAGGCATTTGTCTACATTTTGGAAAACTGCCACCCGCTTCTCACCGGTGGATTTTCTGGTATCTTGTCAAAACTCTTTGAGTTGGCCCAAACTGTCGCTGCCATGCTTCAGATCAGTGAAGGAGATCTCCTCGTCGAGGCCGATCGGTTTCAGTTTCCTGTCAGTCTTCATGGCCAACTGGGAACTCCAGACAGCGTGAAGTGCAGAAGGCTTTTGTCCAGTCACCACTGACAGGCCTAACTCTTTTCTTTTTTGTTGTTGTAGCTGCACAGTCTCTGACCAAACAACAGACATTAGTGTAACTTTTTATTTTCTAATATTGTTTTTTGCTGTCCATTTACACTATAGACGTCCAAAGAAAGTCCCATATGATACAAACCAATTTACCCCTGTCGAGTACAGGATAGTTGACGATCTACATGCATAGACTCCAAAGCGAGCCCATAACCCTTTGACACGAAACTACTAATCCAGCATTACCTCTTGTATAACTTAGTGATGCAGATAATTTGCAAATATTTGTCTTGGTTTTGTGATGTCTCCCTGAGACGTGCGCCTCCACACCAATATAATGGACGAGAATAGGGTTTCATTTATGACAGATTACTCCTGATTACTGAGGATAATACACAGACCTCACTGACTCATATAGGCCTCTTCTTTGTTAGAACATAATTCTAATAGAAACTATATTGTTTGTTGAATTGGGGTGGAGGCGTCAGGCTTCTCAAAACCTGGACCAAAACCAAACTATCTGCACAAGACAACTAGAGGAAAGTAAGACAATATGTTTGTTCAATGTTTTGTCATTGTGTGTTAAGAAAGTAATCCCTCTCAGCCGACAGCAAACTGCTTTCCAATTCAATTCAATCCAATTCAGCTTAAGAAACCATTTGATATTTATCTGCATCAATGTGATAGAAGCCTTTAAGCTCAAACAATGCTTATGAAATCAAAGACGTGCAATGCAGTCAAACAAAAGTTAATGTAGAGTTTGCGGCGTCTGGCAGCAATTCGTGAGACCACAGAGGCCCGACCTGTCTCTATTAATTCTTACTGAAAGATCAACACTTTGTAGTCGCGCTTTTCGGGGCTTTCCTGCCTTTATCCATTGTAGTCAAATCGAGTGATAAAACATTATCTCCTCCTATTTAATAAGCAATTGCTTTGTTTGTGCTGTTCTGGCTTCGAGACCCTTGAGCGGTGCAATGAGACACAATCATTAAGAAGCATTACTCCCTCACTGAATGATATATGAATGGAATGTCTTGACATTTGAGGTGTCTTAATTACAGACCGTTCCCAGGACTTCACGGGCTCCGTGTTTAGCTTTGGATGTATAAGCTGGCTGTATAACCAAGTTTGACTCTTTAGCTCTGCGCTGACGCCAAATGAAATGCGTTTTCTGTGCACTATGTGAAAAAGAGTCCCCTGAAAGTGGGTGCTCTTGAGCGTGATTATAGGCGCAGCGGTGATACAGCTAAGCACTAAAGTGGCAGAACCAAAGCGCACACTACACAGTCTTTGTTAACTCGCATAGTTTGGCTTTTATGTAATCGTTACCGGTGGGTGTTTGAAAGGAATTAAAGCTAACAGAAAGAAAGGAAAACCCACAAGCTCTCTCTATGTTTGCATCAAAAGTCAAAAGTTGGCATATCAAACCAAAGCAGTCATTTCCATTTTTCTACAGCAGTTGGAACATGTCTGGTAACCAAACAGACTGCACGCCTTAAACAACTTGTTGTACGGTTTAATCCTTATTTACAGAGTGTCATTATGTATTAGCTCTGTCTCCAGCCCAAATGTACACTCACTCACTCACGCCAATCTATACAAAGCATTTAAGAACAGATGTTAAATAAACTGTCCTCTCTCTCGTAATCCCACCTCTCTTCACTCCTAATCCGTCCTTTTGTCTTTGTATCTGCTCTTTTTATTCTCCTTTGCCTGCGTCACTTTCTCTTTTTTCTGTGCTCCTTCCTTTTCTCCTCCTTTCCTCATTCCTTGTATCCTTCACCTTGTCTCTCTCTCACACCGTTTCACTCTCTTCTCCTTCTTCATTCCTACCGCCTCGGGCTTGTCCATGACAATAGCCTCATTGTGACGACGTTTCGTGGGTGTGTGTTGGACCACACAAGAGTGCAGAGCAGCAGAAAATGTGTGCATCCCTCTTTCCCCCTTTTTCTCTGTATCTGCCCTTATAATCATCGCTTAAATGACCAGGAACTGACAACTCATCACCTCACAGCTTGGATAAAGGAAATACCTCAGGGACTTACACATCCTTTAAAGCGTGCATACATGTCTTTATGAGAGTAAAAACAATAGGAGCATTAGGTACCTGTCTCATCCAGGCGCTTGAGTGGAGGGAAGGCGTGGCATGACACTCGCACACAGGCTCCATTGTGCATTGTTTTCAAAACGCATGGATGGATGGGTTTATTGGTGATGGATGGAACGCTTTTGGCAGCAAGCATGGTGGCACATGCGGCGGCTCATTTCACACAGAACTTGTGAAACGAGCATGACATCCAAAACTAACAACTAACGAACAGCGGCGTGAACGGTAGATGGCATTTATCACCGTTTTCAGATGGAAAGGTCAGATAATGTTTAATGCGTGTGAAAGAAGGTTTATGGAGCGGGCAAACACACGGCAACAAATAAATGATCAGTGGTTTGAGCTGCTTACTGCGTGGTGGGGTGCAGAGTCAAGTAGAACATAGGTTTACATCACAGCAAAAAGGCAGCAGTCGCTTTTATGTCAGAGCTGTCATCTGATTGGTTGCACCCTGAAAAATTACCAACAAACAAGACAAAACATTGCTAAATCAAAGTCCACTTCCACAGCTTTTATCTACAATATACGGACTTCATCATTGCCTCTCTGTAATTGTTTCTCTCCTATCTAACACTTTCATCGTGATGACATCTATTTCTCCCACTCTCTCGCGCATGGAGCCTGTTTTCTGGCATTTTAAGGACATTGAGAGCTCCCTCGAGCCGATTCCCAAATTGGCCCATGTTCGAAGCAGGAAGCCAAATCCGACAGCTACGTTTGACCACAGTTGGACAGATTTGCTTCTCCAGCACACAGAGCTCATTGGAGAATTTCCCTAAAATGATGAATTAAATATCATTTTAATACATAGAGGCACATTATATACACATTATAGGTGGAATGTAGCCTTGAAGACAGTAGAGTAGCAGAGCAATGCTGAATTTCTAAATGAGGCAGGATCGTCTGAATAGGCAATGAAAAGGATGAATATATACTTGTAGTGTGTGTGCATGTGGATGTGCGTCGGCGGTGAAGGCCGCGCGACCATAAATCATACGATACGTTGCAATGTGTTAAAGCTGAAAAAACAACGGTTCATCGTGTACCTATACTCAGGCACAAGGCAGAAAGACATTTAAAAAAAAAAAAAAAACCAGAACCTGCTTCCTGAGTTCTGGATTAGACCTAATTAGAACCGTACCGATATCCTAAAGCACATAACCAGTATTATTGTTTAAACTTGGAAAAATATCTTAAAGGATGGGGTGAATTCCATTTCTGAGAAAGAAACCACAAAAGAAGCACTTTAAACTTCAACATAACATGCAATTAACCTGCCAGCACGGCAGAGGCTTTTACAGGAGCGGAGTTTCTCCTTATATAGGCATGAGGGCAACCTACAACTGTTCCTGGCTTTTGGACGACATTACCTCCACCTCAGGACATCCACAGTATATAAATCAGTATGTATTTGCAGTAAATGTCAGGTTTATGTTGCATTTAAGTGCAACATCCTACTTCCGAGTCAAGAAGCCTCGTTCACGATGTTCCCTCCATTCAAGTGCTCTTGGTCAGAAAAGGCTTTACAGTTTTGTAGCAGCAGAATGAAGAGGTTATGCAACTGATGTTTTATTAAGAAGTAAAAATTCAGGCTGGTTATTCACACAGAAAATCAAGCATGATGCTCAGTCCCTCTCAGTGCACATGAAGTGTTTGGGATTCCTCATGTTTTTAGCCCATTGACGCAGACACACAAAAATGCACACGTGAGGCAAACAAAACTACAAAACTGATGAGGGTAGTTGATTTGCAGGCGCTCACGTGCAAATCTGTGGCGCAAATCACAGAAAAAACACAGGTGAAATCCCCAAAAGGCAACAGATAGCTCGCCTGGTGAAAAGATATCATCTTTTTTTTTTTTTATTCTTCTGCTTCCTAAAGCAGACTCTCACCTCTGCACCACAGCATCTGCATCACTTTTCTTATCTCCTTTCCTTCCTGTCTCACACAACAAACCGCTGTGGTCTACTTTGCTCTGCAGGAAGCCGTGGTGAAAGGATCGAGGTCGTCTGTGTGTATGTGTGGCTATTCTATCTGAATGTTTACAGTATTATCTTAAAAGTGTGAAAATGCCGGATGGTTTGCTGGTTAATGACCCGCCTCTAAACCTTTCGGCTTGTTGAACAAACAAGAGAACATACGATGGACAACAGCAAAAACATTTTTAATGCCTGTCAATCAGCATCTGCTCTGTGAAGATCCTAGAAGTCTATCTCTGGACAGCGCTGGTCGACTACCTCTCCACATCATGCATGTCGTGAAAGATTGCACACCATGATTGGTTGAGGTGTAACCTGTAGAATGACGTGTCTCTCAGCCAAGGCACAGCAAGAATTTAAAGACGGTCTTGACTTTTTCATCATATCATGTTATTATTATTACTGGCGGTGCACCACTTGCGCATGCACGAAAACAATCATGTACGCCCACACGCGTGTGGTTGACGGCTTTATGCTACTTCTCTGGCTGAAAGTTAATGGGGGTAACTCAAGAAGAAGAAGTTGCTGGCAAACATTACTGTAAACAAGTGAATGCTGTCATGGTTATGAGGTTATGTAAGCTAATGGAACAAAGGGTTGGCTGGACGTGACGTCATGACTTCAGCTCTCTATAGTGAACATCTCAAAAGACATAAACCTTGTGTAGGCATAATATAAATAACTTCATTGCCTATTTGAATCATATAAAAAGTCAAGTGACTAACTGGAGTTTTGAAATCCAGCTGACGAGTGTATGAGCTCACCTCTCTGATCAAGGACAAGAAAAATAAGAAGCCCATCTATACAGAGTGTGCAAGTATGACTTGAGGCCCTCTTACATAATCTCTGCTTAAGCACACTGAGAACTTTCCCATTAAACCTCGGTTGTGTGCGTCTGCATGAGTCTGGACATTGTGCATACATTCATATCTCTATCCTCATCAGTGAACATTTGAGCCTATCCGTCAGGCCTATCTATTGGCCGGTGCTTATTCGATCTGCTCATTGCTGAATCCCCAATCCATCCTCCTTTTGTCCCAACTTCCCCTCTTTATCCTCCATTCCTTATAAAGCCTATCATCTTCCTGCTTTTGTTCGCTCTGTTCGACCTTACGTGAAAGCTGCGTGTGCATTCACAGAGGAACAAGCCATCCGTGCATGTGTGCGAGCAGGTTCTCATATAGATAAGCGATCTTAAACTAACAGAGGATTCTAAGAGTAGGTGAACTGAAAGAGGCCACACTGTAGATGAACAGATTACATGTATTTACAGAGATGCATGCACCGATACACACATACAAGCAGATAACGTGCCTTAAGTAAGTAAGTAAAGGTCCTCTGTCATGACTTTTTGCCAACTAATGTAATGAATCTGTTATGCAGCACCTGGCATCACTTTAAGATTTGACGGGATGATGCTTAAAACTACCTTCCAAGTCAGATAAGACAATTTTTCTGTTTTTCCATCAACAGATGAAGTTTTCCATCATCTTCAGCCTGAAGATGATGTAGTAAATCTCAACAATATGTACCATAAACCCACTGTAAGCTCCTATAGGAATAGTGGTTACTGCTGGGTTTAGCTGCCTGGGGCGACGTCAGTCTGCACATCATCTATCACATCACGTAAGCTGCCTGTCAAATGTCTGCACACTTTTTTGGAAGAGTGTGTACTTTCTGGAACACAACTACACACACATATGCACAAGTCTGACTGTGAGCCATGATGAGGTGAAGAGGCTGTCAGGTGCTGTGTGTTACAGTATCAGATGTGTGTTGCAGATGCAGGTAAAGGAAGCCCGGGGCAATGCTGAGTAGGGTAAAAAAATATATCACACCAGTAATATGGCTGCTGCTGTGCATGTAGCTCGTGTGCGTGTGTGTGTGGATGCCTTAAGTGTTGAAATATCAACCTGATGATTACAGCGCAGTCGAGGTTAACATCAGACCGCACTCTGTGTCTGTGCATGTGTGTGTCGCTTCGCTCACCGCAGCCTGACACCGCGGGGAAATCCTCACTCAAGACCTGTCAACAGCCCCGAGGCAGTAAACACCACACAAATCTGTAATGACTACTGTCTTGTTTCCTTACCAACCTGGTTTGTTTTGGTCACCGCAGCGATGGCAGAAACCTGTTTATTAAGCGTCTTTCTTGGGGCAGGAGGGTTGATAACAATATCTCTTTGTCCAGTCATAGCATGAGTGGAACGGGCAAAGAGACAGAACATGAGTGTTAATAATAGACTTGTAGTACAATGGTGGTATTATCATTCCAGGGATGTGTGATTGTCTTGGGATCCTTCGTTACCCCAAGGAAGGGAAAACACTAGCTCCTCTGCAACCTTATATCACAGCGTTTGGCTCATTTCTGGTGCTGTGTTCCAGGTCAAATTGTCACACAATGAAAGACATTCACTGCTTCTGACAGGTTGAGATATTCAGGCAAAAGCCATCAGCGAGATATATGGAAGGAGAAGGTTTACATTTTCACGTCAATGTAATTCTTGGAGCAAAAATTTGTAAGGGCATGCACAGGAAAATATTGACCTTACATAAAACTTTAAATTTGACTTTTTTCTTTGCCCCCCTCCTGCCTCTGCTAACCCTCCCAAGCCATTTTCACAGCGCTGTTATGACATTCGAACTCAAGTGTTTCTCAGGTCAAACCCTTATTTCAGCATGCTGCCAAGATTTATGCAGCGTGTCTACATTGTACACGGTGTGCGCTTTCTTTATGCTACAATGACAGCCTCTTTAAGGCGTATGAGCCTCTAGACTTGTTGGGGCAGACATCAAAAGAAGGGCTTTGAAGTTGTCCGCCATATGGGATGCTGAGATGAATTTCAGTGCAGTAGCTGCATGGGGAAGAGCCAGATTAGCACAGGGGGCACTTCGTTTTGATCAGCTCTTTGGCTGTTCATTACAGGCGTCATAAAGGCTTCATAGGGGCCTAGCGTGGAGACCACAGCGTCATTCTTACGCAAATGCTGAGACTGTCTTCTTGCTGTCAGCACTGCAGATACGAGGCTTCTCTTTTTTGTGGTTGCCTGTTTCAGTAAAAGCAGGGAAGAAAACATTCTTCAGGCACTCTTAGGCAGAGCAAGGAGAATGATCCATTAAAAGTCATTATTTAGTACAGCTGGTTCTGCAGACACAACACTGGAACTAAACGTTTTTATATCACAAGATGAAATGACCAAACAGTCATCTAATGGTGAACCAGTGTGGCCTTGGGAGAAGGTGCATAGGAAAACAGAGAAGACACGTCACAATAAAACAAAAGAAGGCTAATAATGGCCTCAGGTTAGAGAACAATCAGAAGAAAGTCCCTCAGATCATCTTGTGTAACTAGTTTAGCAGCATTTAGTGTTTCCACACTGGAAAAATCACAAAATAATATTAAACTCGGCATCCTAAACATTTTTGCATGTGGATACTATTGTCCCACACTGCAGTGCACAATGGAGCTGCAGAGGAGCTGCTCACAGCTGGAAACAATTGAACGGTGGACAGTGGCACAACAGCCCCAGGAGCGTCTCAGAAAACAACACTATTAAATCTTTGGAAAAACATTTTCCATTGAATTGCCAAATTTGAAATTGGCAGTGATGCTTTGAAGTCGCAGTTTGACAGTTTTGACATCCATTGTGCACATTTTACACTATTTCTTGTCAGTAGAAAATGGCTAAAATGCTTCTTACTTCAGGCCTATTAACTGCCAAAACACTTCACTCTGAAAATCAGCCCACTGATACTTGCAGGGCAGTAGAAACAAGCTATAAATGCGAAAGCCTAGCTAGCTTCCCAGATATATTACTAATAAGTAAAACATTAGCACGATAAAAAAAAAGTGAACTACAAATGACTTTGGACTTTTAATGGCTAAAGTAAGCCATAAATTGGTGTCAGATCACTGCTTATGTTGATAATTATGGAATCAATTACAAGGCTGTAACAAGATGGTTCAACATTTGAGCTAAAAGTGTTTCTGATCATCGAAGGGACACTGCAGCAGCTTCAGATCTGTATTAATTGATATGTGAGCCAACAACACTCCATTAAAAACAAGCTGAGAAGTCAATTCAGCTGTCCCCCTTCCCACAAAGGCCCAAAATATAAAACAAGGCTTTAATAAGAAGCATATGGAGTATGATATAAAGCTTTAACTGGCGTTTACACAGTTTCTCTCCTCATTCATATGTACACCACATCATAATGAAATCCCTGCTGAAAGTAACAATGCCTGTTTCCAAATTCAACACTTGCTTACAAAGCACATGTTGACACTGGCGCCAGAGCGCTGTGGGCCAGCAGGAGTTACCAGCACCAGTCACACACACACACACACACACACACACATATATAGACATGCCATAAAATGATATTCATTAAAAGATTGTTTTTCATGAATTATGAGCTGTTATGTAACACGTTCTCGCCTGTTTGCTGGCCCCAAACCTTGAACACTATGGAATAAACAACAATGTGTTAAACGTACATATTGTACACGTATATACACAAAAATCCACCGTGACATCTGTATTTGTTCAACTCACATTCCCCATCCCTCATGTATTTTACATTTTTGTTCCAATCTTAAGGGGCTGTGTACTGTACGAAATGAAATACCTCCAGTTAATCTATGCAACAGCGCTGACTCTCATGTCAAACTGCAGCTAAAGCAGAATTTATCTGGGTGCCACAGTTTTGTGTGGTCAATCTTTGTCACACGTACGCGGGTCTACAGGTGCAGCTGATCCTGGAGCAGTCATTTCAGGCAGGAAATGATTTAAAGCCATGAAGCTGGCCGTGGCGGAAAGCAGGATGGGATTGATATCTCACTCAACGTCTGGCTCGGAGCAGGAGTGTTTGATATTACAGGTGGACTGGGACACCCAGTGGAGTCGTATGTCCACTGCTGACCCCGCGGGTCTGCCAAAGGTGGTGATGGTGAAATCCGGTGTGCGTGTGCGTGTGTGTGTGGTGGAGGCCGAGCATATGAGGATAAAGTCCAGAGAGGGACGTTTGCAAAGGAAAATGCAAGCCAGGCTTTGTCTTTTACTTGCAGCTGATTGAGAGCCTCCTTTTTGCATTGTGTGTGTGTGTGTGTGTGTGTGTGTGTGTGTGTGTGCGCCCCCAGTTTTTCATCTACTGTGTATCTGTTAGGGTGGAATACTATAAATTGAGATCTCAGATTTGCTCCATGTTAAGCAAACAGAGATTGATGACAGGTGTAGACCAGAGGGTGTCACAGGAAGGAACCCAAGGAATCAGGGTGGGGGAACATAAACCCTTATGGTTTCTGTAATGTGATGAGAAGGAAGGAGGAGAGAAGGTGGGAAAATAAAGGGTTTGGAAGAAGCAAAGGAGGATGGGGGTTGAAGAGGTGGAGCATCTCATGCAGAAGATCCCCCTGAATGTCGACAAACAATGCTTTCATGCCTGAAACCACTGAAACTAAATGCCCAGAAAGGCAGCACGCAACTGATCTTCTTCCACTGTTCCTGCACCGCACATCACACTCCCATTGAACCAGTTTTAAAAATATTTTTGGCTTCATAGATTCATTAATTAAACATATCTGAATAACTTCAATGTTAAGATTGATTAATTGATTGATTGATTCTTACGTCTTACGTCTCTACGTTCGTCAAAAATCAGACTATTCATAGTGAGAACTCGTGCTTTTTCCTGCTGAGGACTGACAATTCAAAGGAAAATGTTCAAAACTAATATCCCCTCCATGCACTATTAACACGTAACACTGTATCTCCATATTCTGTGTGTTTACAGTGCAGACAGACTTCAAAGTCAGAGAAACGAGGTGTTAGAGACACTTTTAAGAAGTGGTCCTTCTCTGCACTTACATGTTACATAAGGCTAAAACTGCCTTACCCCCTCTCCAACTATCAACGACTGAGTTACATAACGGCAGTGTGTGTGTGTGTGTGTGTGTGTGTGTGTCTGTGTGTGTGTGGAGAGTGAAAAGAGAGAGAGAGAGAGTGGAGTGAAACAGTATATTAGCCTCCTGAGGCAGAAGCACACAATGTTCAGTATTGACCTGCATGTGTGCTTCAGCGACTTCAGCAGCTTGATGTTTGTACCTCTTGGCCTCAGTATCTCCATCTGAACCCTGCGGCACACACTGTTTCTGGCACGGCAACAAAAGACATCTAATAGCGTTTGCAAATGGCGAAAGCAATCATCTGCAACATTTTTTTATATACAGTGCGACAGTGTTTATGTGTAGTTCACCAAGCACCTGCTGAGATTGAGACTGGAACTCGCCAGTAGAGTCCTGACACTTCAGATTTTTGTCCACTGAAAACGAGCCAATATGTGATCGATGTGGGTATGCATGCTCTTGCTATTTGAAGGATCTGCTAGATGCATGCATGCACACTGGTTAACATCTGACAACAGGAAGGTCATCCATCACCTGTTTGGGTTTCCTCTGGGAGCTCCAGTTTCCTCCTACGCAGCAAAAACTTGCGAAAATAAATAAAAAAGGTGAATTCTGAAATGCTTAGTGTGAATGTGAGTATGAATGGTTGTCCTCTTGCTCAAGAAATGGTTCAATTTCTTCTTCTTTTCAGTTGGCAAACCACAAAACTGCCCACCAGATCCTCATCTCATGGACAAAATCAACATCAATACAGATTAACAGGCTGTATGAATGTTAAAATTAGTCATCACAGAAAGTCGTCTCCCTTTGTTCAGTGTCCTCTCGCTCTCTGTGCTCACCCACGCTGTGTTTTATCGCGGCCAAATTTATGATTTAGTTCTTTTTATTTATATGAAGTCGTAACATGACGGCGGCCCACAGCTCGGCTGGGAATTCAGCCGCTGTATGTTGACATTTACAAAGAACAATCACAGTAGACAATTAGAGGCGTCTGAAAGGCGTCTTAGGTTGACTTCCACACAGTCCCTGTCTCTCGCTTGGCTGGCTTACGTCATCGTTTTGCAAAAATTACCCCCTGTATACACAGCAAGCCGGTGAGATTTTAAGATTGTGTTAGAAAAGCTTTGTTTTCGGGGGAGAAAAATACTGTTTTAGTTTCGACTGACGGTTGAAATGGTGAGCAAAGGAGTCGACGGTAGAATCAGGGGTTTAAAAGAGAGATTTTGGAGCTGAGTAAAGAACGGAAAAATGCTGACCAGACCCCTGCTATATATACACACACACACGCACACAGCCTCCAATTTGTCAGTCTTCATTCTTAAATGTTTTTGTGTCAGGTTACTTAAGGCAAAAAGACAAACCGTGAGTCATCCATGGAAACGCTATAGTGAAGGCAATCTCATCAATCAGCGGATCGAATGTCCAAGTTGTGGCATTTTCCTTCATCCTGAGATAAAATCGGTCCTGCAGAGTGCGAGGACATGTAGCCTTTCCAGGCTCACTCACCACCAGTTTGGCCTTCTGGTTTGACCTACATTTCATGTTGCTCTGTGTGCATGTAAACACAGCTTAGTAAAAATCAGGTTTTTGGGTTTGGTCAGATGGTGGAACATTTTTCAGTTTATGTTTGCATTAGAGCGCTAAATCGTGTTTATGTTTCTCAGCCCGTGTGATTTATAATGATGTATGTGTGGCGAAGCATGTGCAGGGTGTGCGCCTTTGCAGCTGTAACTTAGGCATTTGTGGGCACCAAGTGCAGTATATTGCATGTATTTGTATATATGTGTTCAGTATCAATGTGGGCTTTATGGCAGTCTGAAATGAACAAGGTCTTGGAGAGGCTTTGAAATGATAAATGAGGAGTGAGCTGTCGTATACCATGTGGTCATTTGTGACTTTGCATCTGAGCTTTTCTTTCTAGTGCTTTGAGGGTGAGAAAAATGCAGTGATTTTTCGCTCAAGGTCATTCATTACCTGTAAAGAAAGCCACACACCGGTGGTAGAAAATGCAAATGACAAAAAGAAATTCTGAGGAAAAAAACAAACTTCAACAAGTGATCGGTTGTCGGAGGTACAGAAAGTACTGCAATCATGATATTTCATAGTAATAATAATAATAGTAATAATTAGAGCCTGCATAATAAATGGTCAGTACACTGTAAGTTGCATTATTCAAGCAAAAATGCCAATGAAGTGAATGAAGTTCCTGCTGATCAATAATTAATTTCTGCCTTTTCCTCTTGCCCCTTATCCATAGAGAAATTACCAGGCAGACATGTCATGATCTGTTTGTTGTATGGTCATACAATGTGTTTAATCAATCCAAGGTCTGTGAGCTCACTTACAGATTTACTGAAGAGGATGAAGTCCAGGATGTTTGAGGTGCAGCTGTGGACTAAAACCAGCTGAATTGCACTGAATCGTGTGCATGTGACAGTGTTTCGGTCAGCAGAGCGCTGCAAACCGTCCGCCTGCTGTTCTCAGCTCGCACGTCCACCCTCCCCCTGTCTCTCTTTTCTCCGCTCTGCAGCCCTCCACAACTCCAGCACACCAGAAAAGCCTATACAGTGTAGATATGATTATGTATCTTGGCAGGAACAGCGTGCATACATCATTGTGTTTATGAGCATGTGTGTGTAATGTGCACGTGTGCATCACAGCGTGTCCTAGTTGGAGAACCACCTCATGGAACACTTGACAGAAGATATATATCTTTTCCAGAGGAAAAGGAAACAAAGACAGTCTCCAAATGATACACGGCTCCTCTATGAGGCCTGCGAGAGTACTTTCTCGTCTCTATCGATTCCTCCTCTCCAGGTAAACCCAGCTGTGAACCCATGAGCTTCTCTGGACCCATTTCTTTCATTTTTACGGTCCTTTTAACGTGACAATAATCTCTCACAGCCAGGCCGTCTGCTATCTCCCAGCATGTGCTGACTCGATTTGAACCCAGCTCTCCTCTTTCGCTTTTTCTCTTAGTTTTTCTTCTGCCAGATAGGCAGAACTCTCCCCTCTTTCTTTTTCTTTTCTTTATTCCTTACCATCCCGGCTTGCCTTTGCCTTTTTAACTCCCTCCTACCGCTCCTTCCTAGGATCTAGCTCCTTCCCTCCCCCTTCCTTCCCCCGTCCAGGTAGGTCTTTGGTGCCAGACAGAGGAGCACAGTGTTCCTTTGTTATTTCCAGAGCTTAAGTCTAGATAACAACCTCAGCTACTCAGACTCACCAACACATCAGCAGCCTCATATCTGAGCTTTGCTTGTCCATAATTGGGATTTGAGGGGCAAGTCCTCACAAAGGGAAGAGATATCTAAACTAAGAGTTCCCTTTAGACACTGGACAGTAAAGATTTTTGTGGCGCTCTGCTTTCTTATACGTGAAAAGAGCAATAGGTGTCTTCTTCTGTGGTGTCCTGATCTAAAAGCCAGCTTAACTCTATGTGCTGTGGGAACAAATGGTGTATTCTGGGTCCAGTTCTGCTTAAATATTACCAGTTTTCGTCAGCCTCTGCACATGCTCACTTGGTGCACTTCCATTCGGGAAGGAGGGATGATACATTACCAGCTGGTCCTGCTCCAGTTGGCCCCTCCCCTTGACAACAGTTGCCCAGTGCCACAACTGGAGCCCATCACCAGGGCGGGCAGACAGCCAGCCTGCCAGATGTGAGGCCTTCTCCACACTCTGTAATCCAAGCAGAAACACAAACTTCACGTACGCACACATGCACGTACACAGACTAAAGGCACGCAGAGGATGGCTTATCACAAACAGCTCCCAATTTACCTGCGATGCATGTTTTCGCACAGTCTCTCCTTCCGGAATATACCAAAGAACATGAGACGCAGTTGAAGCCATTTCATTCAGACGTCTCTGTTTTCCATCCAAACCCAAGAGTGACCTTGTTGCAGCCACAGATTCCCCCTGTGGAAAGCAGGCTACTTCAGGACCCTGCTATTAGCGGCTTTGTGGGGCAGAGTGGCGACATGTTAATGGCACACAGACACAGAAGAGGCTACAGACCCCTGCACCCTCCTGCACCGAGCACACAGCTGACTGCAGGGAACGTGGACTCTTAAAGATATAAGCCGACAGCAACCACCAGGGGATGGTTTGGATTTGTGTTGGCATCAAGACTCACTGAAATATGTCATGTTGTTTTGACAAGAAACTATGTGTAGCATCTGAGCATCAATAGAACATGCCCACATTAATTATGAGACGTTAATACGAAGCATCGCTCAGAAGACAAATGGCTTTTTTGCTGCATCTTACATTACGTGCCACTGGGTTGGATTTGGAGGGGAATTTGCTGCTTTACAGTACAAAACAGGAAGAGGGCATTGTTCTTCACACACAGCACTTTAAAGTTCCCATGAAGTCAAAAATGATGGCTAAGCATTTTTATCACATATGTTTTGTGCTATACATCACTTTAATGCCAGTATCTGGCACAACAGTGGCAAAAAATGTTGTTTTGTAGCTGTTATTAATGAGCTGGCACAATTAAACTATTAATATAACAATATCACAGGTGTTAGAAGGTTTATTTGTTTACTCATAGATATGATGCAGGTCATGCAATGAGTTTAAAATTGCCAATTTGAAGGAAGATAAGACTGCTGTTACTGTATTTAGTGTCAACAAATCTCATGAAAAGACCAAAACCAACAATGTTCATCCATATTTCAGTACTTTCCAGCTTCTCTTCTCTGGCTGTGACACTTTGCCTCGAGCCAGTTTGTCCCCCCCGAAGACGTAAATCTTTAAAAATAGGTCATACATATATAATTTCTTCTTCTTCTTTTTTTTTTTTTAAAGGCTGGGTTGGCCACTTTCCTGAAAACCTGTGCACTGCAGTTTTTAATAGCAGAGTAAATATCACATTTGTTCTCCAGCACTATTTTCACATGTGGATGAACAGATATTTGGTGTGTTAATGTGCATTTACAGTAGCAGGATGGTGTTTGTGGGTTACAAGACATCAAGCTTTGCTATGCAGGCAACACTTGATTAATCTACTTTTCATAGGATTTGTTAACAATAAAAAAAAATTAGAATATCACCAGCTTTATCCTTAAAAGCACTCTGAAAAATGGACTTTTCCACAGCATGTATAGTATTGCAAGGCCCTCATGAACTGCTTTAGCAGGGATAGTAATAATGTCTATGGCACTCAAGGTCATTCTACTAAAACTGTAACTAGTAAAACAGATTTGGGGTTGTTGGATAAACTTCCTGAGGCCCTAAGAGGTAGTGTCATCAAGCTAATAAGTCACCATTTCCGACATTTCAAGGGTGCTACCCCGTTGAAATTTCACCAGGCTCTAACTTTTAAGTTGAAACATTTGAAGAACTGTATTTGCCTTTGGTTACACTAACAAAACAGAAAAAATAAGTTAATAGATCAATTATTCTCCTATCGCAACGAGGCAACAGCAGGATGATGTAATTTCACAGAGGCTAAAGGTCGCGATGATGTGGCCAATGGGCAATCCATCTGCATGACTTCCCTGTAAACACAAGAGTTAATGGGTCAGCGGCCACACATGCATATACACCTACTCGCACACACACACACACCAATTTGGTCAATGGGGCACCTCATCTCAAACATGATAAGACAAGCACTGCTGCCCAATGATCCATTTCTGACTGTCTCAGGCAAGAATGAGAAGTAGCTGTCACCAAACCGTATCATTGTTTCATGGCACCAGACAGTTCAAAGGAAGAGTTTTGAAGATCTAAAGTGGGTACCATCAGATAAGCTTGTTAATGAGGCTCATCCGAAGTAGCATCTGGCAAAAAGCCAGCAAGACTACCAACAAGAAAATAAGACGCAGCGGGAGAAGAGGGAGCCAGCAGGCGCCTTTAAAAGCAGCTTTGACAACCTTTGCCAGCAGATTTGAATAACTATGTTTCCGCTGACTGATGGGATGAAAATGTTTCCAATCAACGCCGACATGAGTAACCCTCAACCTACACACAGTCCACGTGACCTTCTCCAAAAACTCATACACCGACCCCAAACCTCTCCCATTTATCTCATTTCCAAGAAATCTTTGTTTTCGGTCACAGGCCGCGAGCGGTAAAACCTAAACAGAGTGATGAGTCACAAGGCGCTCCATTGTCGTAGCAACGTGCCAACATAGCAGCAGCTACCCATAAAGATAGCCAAGAAGCAATGAAGGGAAAGCGTTGTCTGGTACAAATTTGTTCCAGGTACACTGATTTGTCAGCACTAATTACTGCACAGCGTGTTGTGCTACTAGCATGTAATTTAAGCATAAATCAATGACATATATTGATTTCGACATTAAATATACTTACTCAATAACTAAATGTACTTCTGGAAAGCCAACTTACCACTTTAATGATGCACACACTGTATGCTTTTTGACCCTTTGTCCAGGGAAAGCTGGCTGGAGACTTTTTGGACCGACTCACATTGTGATTAAATGTTTGCTTAAAGTTGAAAGAATTAGCAAAGTTATTGTTTGAAAGCGAATTACACAGCTAATAAAATCTCATATGTGTTTAAAACATGTTCCATACTGTGGGTGTATCCCACTCTGGGTGGCCTATAGCTTCGGTATCACTCTCCATTAGAAACAAGTCCGCCGGCATTGTGAGTGCCCTGCTAGACCAACATCAAAGGCTTCCATAAGTCAGCTGGTGTTTGGCTCGCCGCTCATCACGCTGGCACAGAGCGAGCTTGAACTTCAGAAGCTCTGGCCTTGGTTTCACAAAGAAAGCAATGATGTCAAAATTTCTGGACACATTGCAACATCACACCACTTTGAGCCTTGAGAGGAGCTAAAAGCACTGCTGAAATTTGGAGGAGGAGGTGTGATCATAAATCAGAATTCCCTCACACTCTCTCTCTCCTCGCTAACTTCTGCCTCTTTTTCTCTCCTCCAGTCTCCCGGCCTCTCTCGGCCAGAGACGGCACATTTTAAACCCATTAGCGATCGGCTTGCCAGCTGTACATCAGCAGAAAACCATAAATTGTTTTATTGGATGAAGTTTCTGCAAAGTGATGAGCTCAGCGTTACCGATTCCCGGTATACCACCAGATTATTGTGTGTGTGAAAGCGTGCTTCTTCAAGTATTCAAGAAAATATAACAGTGACTTCCAAGGCTTTTGACGTTTGCATAATGTCCCTTGTGCGTTTGTCACGCCTTTCTCCAAATCTGTGTCAGTAGGCTAGCAGCTTTATAGCATTTAAATTGAATTTTCTATACAAATATTTGTCTTTATGAGCTTGCGAGAGGCCATTGATTATTTCTGCAGGCATGTGGTGAGCAAGCATGAATATCACCAGCGTTTTCAGTAAATGTTTGTTGATACACTCCAGCAAAAATTGCTGATTTATGGCTTCCCAGTGACTCCTCTCCGCTGCTCCACTGTCTCTCTGTCTTTATCTCTGCGACTGCTCGAAGAAGGAGCAGCTTGTGTGAGGTTGTTGACATTAGTAGCCATCTCACCTCCCACCTCCCCAATGCCCACCTCCCCGCTCTCACCAGCCCCTCCAAGTCACACAGCTGTGTGTAGTGCAAACACTCCGGGCCCCCTTGGACTGCGTTGCCAGAGTAACCAAGACCACAACCAGGTATACCCACCGTCCTCCTGCTGGCGGTGAGTCAGGCGCTCCGTAAGCGACGCCTCCTGGAGGTCGCCACATGAACATGTGTCATTGGCAGTGAAGAAGGGGGTCGAGGTTTTACAAACTGATGTTCAGCGGAGTCTGTGCAAGGTCACAGAGGGGGATTCTGGGGGTTTTGTTTTGGTAGCATGACCCAGCCTCCTACACAGGTAGGTACACATGTGATGGTGTTTTCCCTCGTTGCCTTGGAAATGGGATTCCTTAAAGATGGGAAAGCCCCAGACCTTTGCCGACCAATTCAACCCCTGTCCTCCACCCCCCCCCCAGTATACACACACTGCATGTCCACTCCTCCATGGAATAACATTTTGGTGCGTCAGCAGGATTGCAGTCTCCGGGGAGGAATGCTGTCTCGAAGGACAGGTGCGTCACACCTGCATGGCCTGCAGTGCGTACAGGAAATATTCTTTCCATTTCCTGCCCACCCCCCCCAACTACAGACCCAACAATCGCCAGTCACAGGCCACTTTGGGTGTGAACTGGAATATAAATTTAATGCTGCCATTAGCTGACTGTGTACTCCATTCATGACTGTGGAAGAATATACATGGAGAGATGGAAAAGTTTACAATTAATTATGCCCAATATAGCTGAATTAAGATGTCAACGACCACATTTACACTTTAAAAAACCCATTATATATAATAGTTTAACTCCTGAGAAAGAAAAAAAAAACACCATTTATGAGCATTAACGCACCCTTGATCAATGCAGTACTCTCAGGGTTTTCACAGCTACGACCATATTTGGTCTAGTACGACTATAAGCTTATGCTGGCTAACGTTTCCCAAGATTCTAGTCTTTTTGCTAAAGTTAGTAAGATCTCTTTATTGCTAGTTTCTAGCTTACAGGACAAAGGGCACATAAAGACACGAATAGAGCCGCATTCATTTCTTTCATGGCTGTTGAACTGCAGCAGCGTGTGCGAGCTATCCGCTTGCCCGTCAGCTAAGACAACTTGGCTACGACTGAACTGTTATCAGTTCTAATCAGATTTCCCAATTTCCTTGCAATTTGTTTCTGTGAGGAACCGCTCACAGCCGTAAATGGTGAAAAGGTCAAAGCTCCCAAACAAAGCTCCCTTGTTATCAACAAAATGTTCTTTCTACTAGGACCTATTGTTTTCTCGCCTGTTGGCTTTGTTAATGTGAAAGGCAACACCTGACGAGTCATGATTTGTCTGTTCAGCTAATTCACTCACAAGTCTCTGTACCTGGCTTTTAAAATGACCTCGATAGTTATAGTTTTTTGGATGATTTACATTTGAACTAGATGGCACATACAATCCTCCATTTTTACATGGACTTTCATTTATGTCCAATTAGGCTTTACATCTGGATTTAAAGCTGTATTGACCGGTGACAACTGTCTGACTTCTTCTGTCTCCTGGAGTTTCTCCACATGGCCGATTTGCATCATTTAAAATAAGTAGGTGGGTGAAGGTGAAGGTGTGTGCTGAGGGGTGGGGGGGGGATTTCTGCCATTCAGGGTCCAGATTTTTAGCCTGTTGTACCACTTATCCTTCCAGAACCTCATCCAAGAAATACAAACTAAGCTGCACTTAAGAGACTTCACATAACACATTATTCTTATCCCGAGATGACGTCTATTTCAAGGCAAATTCATGAAATATGAACGCTATGGGGGCTTTAAATCCACACCTAAATTGCTGCTTAGGAATTCTCTTCTAGTGTTATTGCTGAAGCGTGGAGCAGAACTGCAGCTATAAATCAGTTTTCCATCTTATTTTGTTACTTTAACGCTTTAATCATCTAATTAAATAGCCACCAATAACCACCGTGATGGCCTCTTGAAAGAAAGCTATTTGCATTTTGAGTTATTTTGGTATGTCTGTGAAGCAGAGCCAGATTCTCCCACAGTACAGTATCCCAGTGGACACTTTAAAAGGCAGTGTTCCCCGAGTGCAGCACGAGGTGAAGCCGTCCTTTTAGGGCATGCTGATAATCAGAGATGTTCCTTCAAATCAAAACATGTTTGTGTGCCGGGATGGACAGAGGGAGAGAGGGGTGGTAATGAATCAGCTGGGGTTTATGAGAAGCATGCGTACAGTCTGGAGCAGAGCAGTTTTTCATTTAGGAGACAGAGAGAGAGCAGCTCCGATCTGTTCCTCCTCCGCAACTGATTTCAACTCCCTCCACTCCACAAACACTACGTGTGTAGCCCCTCTGTATTTCATAATCTTCCTTAACACACACACACACACACACACACACACACACACACACACACACACAGTCGTGACTGTTCAGTCGCTCCTCTGACATGGATGGATTGTTGGCCAGAGGATGGAGGAGGGGGCTGGGAGTGATAACATAATTACCACAAAACAGAACAAGATCGAGTTGTACTTGTACTCACAACTGATTGAAGCAGAAAAAGAGAGATGGAGGGAGGAGAACGGGTGAGGGATGTTGGCAAAATAAGGAGTTAAAGCATCAAAGAGTGAACAAATGAGAGGTGATGAAAAGAGAGGAGAGGTGGAGTAGTGCATGTGCTGTTGAGCAAAAGCTGACCCGGGGTCACATATGTTATATGTCCGAGAACACGGCTGAAATACCGCCGCTGGATTCATCTGAGTCATAACACCCCGCCGGACGTCAGCTCCAACGGCGCTGAAACACACTGACACATGAACACAACCACATGTTGAACTCCGCTGGGGGAAAAAACAATGTGGCGCTCGCAGCGAGATACGCAGCTGAGGCGGCCGGCTGGGGTCAGGAAGCCGAAGGTCAGCCGCAGCTTTCATGTCTGATTTGTCACACGGTTAGTCATAATCTCGCATGCATGTGAATGATTATGGTGCAATGAAGAGACATTAAGTGACGTCAGAGGCGTAATTTGGTGACGTGGACACGGGGGCTGCAGCCAGTCAGCCAATGCCTGATGGCAAACTTCTGGTAAAAGGCAGATGAATTTATAATGGTGTATTCTTTCCTCTGAGCTGTTGAGGCTGGTGGTAATTAAAAGAAGGGGTTTCCTGTTTTTGAAGGAAATAATTAAGTTTGCAAGCATAATCTCATTGTCATGTTGTTGTTTGTGCATCTTCTGCTGATTGTGCAAGTGAGAGCAGTCTCAGAGGAATAATCTGATGCCTCTGGTTTCAGGAGTATTTACAAGGTTGACTGGAAATCAGCCACAAGAAGACGCGACATGAGAGAACAGATGAGTAACACAAAGGCTAGAACATCAAGTGGTGCTCATCTCTGCATAAACTGTGCCAATTAACACCCAAACAATGCAATGAGAGCCCCAACACACACCACTTAAGCACATAACCACAAGGCTGTGTGCCAGCGAGGCCTCATCCCAGCAGTAACGGCACACTCTGTTTTCCTGCTGTTCGTGTTTTTTAAAGGAGCTCAGTGCCCCTAACTGTCAATGGTGCATTAAACAAGAACAGCTATCAGGGTTAAATCTGAAGCTGAAATGGAGTGGAAAAGAGTCCTTGTGATCCAAGAGGGGGGAGAATAAATGACAGGGAGAAGAGGGAAGGCTGTTCCAAGTGTGAAACATTTTCTTCTCACTGTCCTCATGCTTCTAATTATTAAATATGATGACTGGAAGGGAACGTGAGACCATAAATTTGTTTTATTTATCACAGAATCAAAATTTCAACTTTTAACACCGTGGTCACTGTTGAATATGACTGACTGTCTACATACCAAGACATTTCCATCTACAGTTAGAGCTGCTTTTGCTTTGTGGAAAATGAAAATAATTGTAATAATGAATTCATTATACATGTTAATAATGGAGCACTTTTCGATATTTAAAGGCTCAAAAGGCTCATTTGCTTCTGTCTGGAATGCAGCTAGTAGTTAGCACCCAGCTAGGTACTTGTATTTATACACCATGCTGTATGTGTGCAGTATTTGTTTGCTATAGGTTGATTAACCTCTTAATAGTCGCAGCAGTCTCTTTCATAGCCATGGATTTAACCATAACTCAGGCCTGTGAAGCCTGTTTTGCATTTTCTCTGCTGATTTGCCCCTTGCCATACCTCACTGTATTTATTTATAGTGGAGTGTGCCTAATCTAGCATGAAGACTTAATCCAGATGTAGGATTATGTGGGGGGAAATGTGTCGTAATTCTCACAATCTCCGCTTCCATCTCAGGGCAAACATTAGTGCCGACCATTCATTTTGTCTTAGACCAGGTTGTGCACATGGAAAGCTGCTCAGGCAACATGGCAGCCATTTATGTTACAGCTGAAGGATAAATGCCTCCTGACACCATGTGTCCATACATACAGATTTGTGTTGTTAAAGCGTCTTAACACCAGAAATTCACTTCTGATTGAAGTGAATCTTGAATCTAAACCTGATTAATCTATTCTAATCTGTGACATATCATAGATTTGCAGCTTCATGCAGGCAGATTTGCAAAAGGAGAGAGCTATAAATGATGTGAGAGAATCAGTGTCTTAATGATTTCCGTTTCTCTGATTGATAGCTCTGTGTGGTGTGCATAGAGCTTGTAATTTAGCTGTGGATGACTTGTGTTAAAGTTAGAAGCTCTGGAGGCTTCAGTGTACTTCAAAATTAATACAAATTTGGCATGTTTTCAAAGGAAGCATGTACTTCCTTCATCCTGGATAAATACTTATTAGAGTTATTAAAATGTAGCCTAAACAAAAAAATGTACCCAGACTCAAGGTACATTATGACTTTGATTGGAGAAACCACAAACCATGCTGTATAATTAACCTGTGGGGTTCACACGTTAATCACTTACCTCCTCCAAGCGATTCATGTGCTGCACAGCGGAATCCAAGACTGACAGTTTCGGGACTTTTGGAGCTTCAGTACCATTTTGTTGCAGACAAATTTGTGATAAAGTTTTCTCCAGGACGCTCTGCAGAGGTTTGTACAGAGCAAACTCCCTTTTCTGTCAAAACTCCTGCTCTTTATGTTATATTTATGGTGCATTTTGGCTAAAGTGACCAGCAAACTCCCAACATGTTTGGGTTTTCTCTCATCTCCTGGCTGAAGAGTCCCAAACTACCACCAGAGCAAAGCATGAGAAGTGATGCATCTGAGGGACATTTAGGCGAACCAGCTGCCGTAAAGCACCTGACCTCTTTGTTCAGCCTGCTCACCTCAGGACCAGCTCTGATTCTGCTCTTTATCAGCCCTCTCGCGTCATCTGCATTATCTGAAATAAGTGGAACTTTCTAGATGATAGACTGGAAAGTTGCTGTTTGTTTTTTAGCAGCATAGAGAGCCAAGGCACGCATAAGAACACGCACACTGAGTGTAATCACGATAAGAGCTGAGGTGCTTGATGCCAAACTAAACAAATTACATATAACACTGCAGCCAACATTGGGGTAGACCTAAAGGAAATGTAACACAGATTTGGCTGTAAAGATAAGGTGGCACAGTCACCCAGAATGAATGACTCGCCATGAATATGAGTCATGAACGCACGTCTTCCAGTGACGTGTGTTTCATGTCATTTGGTCTGCTGTTGAGAGAAAAGCTGAAATCTCCCATTAGTGTGGTCTAGGACTCATGTCATCATGACGTGGTCTCCTGCTGAAAAAATGATCTGTTGGCATCGACAGTTTTGCGTCACAGTTTTCCCCGAAAGGAAATGCACCATGGGAAATATCAGCCTCCAGAGAGACTTGAAATCTGTCAGCTTCACTTCATTCTTCTCGGCTATTCGGCTTTTTTTTATTATTATTATTTTTAAAATCCACATTGTGGAAGTCCAACATGACTGCGGCATGTCTCATTCCAAACATGGCGACAGCCTCAGACCAGTACAAAAACTTTAAACAGACAAAAAGATGGCATTGATTATGGCGTTGTTAGGATCTGGACTTTTTAGCTTTGTTATTTCCTGTTTTATTTTGTGGCCATCCTTTGTGTGTCAAGCTTACTTTACTTCCTGTGTTTTCCCGCCCTTGTGATTGTTTGATTGTGTCCACCTGTGTCTGATTAGTCTCCCCCTTTGTCTATTTAAGTCAGTGTGTTTCTCCTTTGTCTTTGTCGCATCGTCCCCTTATGTGTGACTTTCCTTGTTCCCTGAGGTTTCCCTGGTTTCCCCGTTTCTGAGAAATAAATCTTTTGAAGAGTTTCCGCTCTGCCATTTGTTAGTCTGCATAATTGGGCTCACCACCTCATTGTTTTTTGCTCGTCCACAAAATCGTAACAGTCATGATGTATTTTTACGGTCAACACTCGTCTTCCAGTGTATCTGACGTAAATGAAGTACCAGCTTGTCCCAAATTACTGCTTTTGAATGGCGATCCCCTTCAGCCCTGCCAAATCAACAACACACTTTCTGCTTCTTTCTTCATCATCACCAAATCCAGATTCTACCAGTTTTCTCCCACCCTCTTTGATTTGCTGAGGGGCATTTGACAGCAGGTCGACAGGGTCGGCTTCAGACGTGGTCAGGGTGGCGCAGAGGGTCCTGATGATGTCCATATAGACTTCCCAGCACTCGAGGAGGCAGTGTGGCGCCACGTTCAAAGCGCTCGCTTGTTGGTGTGGAATGTTTGGCGGGCGAGGCGAGTCCGTTTGAAGTGTGTGCGTGTATGTGTGTGTGCGCATTTCACCCAAGTAAAAATAGCCGTTGTAGTCCAGGTGGGCGTGTCAGCTTGACACCGCAGTGGCCTGGGTTATGTGCACACTGGCCAGACATACCAGCCCTGCAGCCAGGTGCAGCAGCCAGCTCGCAGGAGGGATCATGGGAAACAGTTTAGACACAGATGGCGCATCCAGGGCACAGCTACCTGCTGGAGACGCTTATCAGTCTCACCCACATCTGTTAATATCGCACAGGGAGGCTTCGCTTTTTATCTGTAGAGAGCAAAGCAGGACAAATACATAAAACTCAGCCGGGCTATTCCAGGGCAGTACACATATACCTATTCCCTCATTTTATCATTTTATTTTTCAAGGATTACCTCCTGTTATTCTCATTTCTTTTTCTTTAATTAACCTTTCATCTCTCCTTATTGTTAATTCAGTGATGACATACTTTGGGTGACAGCTGCACATGAAAGGTGGTAAATAAAGTTAATTAAAGTGTATTTTCTGATCTCTGTCATCATTATTATTACTTTTATAAGAGAGAAATTTCATTGTGTGCACATAGCCATACATACACAAATGCACATAGGTATGTATGCGAATGGATCATGGATTATTCCACATACTACATATATGCACTTTGATTTGTCCTGGATTTGATCTTTCATTTTCATTTCATTTTATCTCTCCTACCTCATTTCACTCTCTTCTCCTGCTGGAGATGAACTTCTTTTCAGTAAAGTAAAGATCAATAAAATATTCTTTTTTATCTTATCTCGAGACAGGAATGACCAAAGAGCCTGCGCTCAGGTATGCAAGGTTGCACACAGGAGGAATTTAACCAATCACTGGGCAGAGGGGAGTAGTGATGGGAGAGGAGCAGCAGTGTTAGGCAAACAGTAGCCTGGTCTCCAGGTAACGCCAAAAGAAAAGGGGTCAACAGGGACTGTGAGGCCCTGCTGTTACACGATGATTTCAAGTGGAACCCCTCGTATGTATGCACCATGGGTTAATTCCTCACACATCATATACCCACACACTGCATGCATGCACATCCACGTAAACACGCCTGAACATGTGTACCGACACAGGCGCACATGCGAGCTCTGCTGACACAAATATGCATGTCTCGATTCCACAGAAACCCCTCGAGTCATATCTAGGTGCCTCATTGAAAATAAACACTGCAGGCGGTTCAATTGGCAGATTCAAATTTACCTTGGACAGCGGCTGTTTGAGCGGCGCCAACTTTAGCACTTTGTCATGAGAATCGTCAACATGGCTCAAAAAGAATACAAGAGGCAGCTTTCTCTATCTGACTCTCTCTTGTGTATGTGTCTAAACGCTGGTGCGTTGTGTTGGAGTGTGTGAACGGCCAACCGCTGGTCAATGCACAGCAGTTTCTGGGAAGGGGTGGACCTGGAGTGTAGGCTCTGTGTGTTTAGCACATATAGCTGTACAGGTACAGGCCAACTTATATACATCTGTGTGGAGCATTTGTCAGTAGAAATTCAACAAATCTCTCCTCATGGGATCCTTTAAGTTGTGCAAGAAACAGTGTTTAGAGTTTATAGCCATGCTGGCTCTGTGATGCTGTGGCACAGCGAGGCCACAAGTGACACCGTGTGAGCACCACAAAAGAGAGGAGCATGACAAGCACTAACACTTGCCGAGATTTTTAATGTACAATCAGAGTGAAGCTTTTAAAAGTGCATGTCAGTGGTCTAATCCCTTCCACAGAGCATTTGTGTGGGCCAGCTAAATGGGTATACAAGTCAGTGGCAGAGTTTGAGGTTATCTTTATTGTATAGACGTGCAGGAGCACATCACTTGCTCGACTGAACATTCAGACCGAGCCAAGCCAGGATTTACTCTTTGACCTCAGATAGTGCAGGGCTCTGTGATTTTAATCCCAATGTCCAATTACGCTTGTTCATGTGCTGTCATGCATGCACACACAGACACGGGCATATACACACATTCAAGCACAGGCTCAGTGAGAGAGCACTATAGATGGCTTATCACTGTCTGTTAAGTAATTCTGACATTTCACAGAGCTTCACCTGGTGCAGTGACATCACAGCTGCGCTCTGTGACCGTCTGTGTGTGCAACCCATCCGGGGTCAAGAGGTCAAACAGGACTTCCTCGCTTTACCGCAAATTACCATGTGGCTCAGTCACCAAAAAACAGGTTTCAGTTTGTTTGGGTCAAGGGTTAGAGGTCAAACATCTTGATTACCTCATCTCGGACAGATCCCCAAAACACACACACACGCAAAACATTTAGCTGTCTCCATGGCAAAGGTGCGCCCGCGCACACAACATACAATCGCACATACTTTCCAAGTAGCTTGTTAAAGCAGCAGTGCTACCCCACACCGCCGATGCTACCGCTCCGAAAACAATGATGGGAAGGGGCCTGTCTCCATCAGAGCCCCCTCCATGGCAACGCCAGAATTTGTCCGCTAAGCATACCAAAACATTCAGCCGAGATTCCTGCCACATTCCGCCTGCCAATCAAAGAGGCGCAGAGATGGAGAATGACAGAAAGAGGGGAGAGTATGAAGTACCTCCACTGGCTCATGTTCGACGTGCTGGAAACTGTTTAGCAGATTTTACAGATTTCTCTTGCGGTGCAGATATTTATGCATCATTCTATAATTTTTTTTTTTATGCATCTGTCCAGAGGGGTGATATGAGTCACAAATGGACACTGATGAAGAAGTATGTATGTGCCCTAAAGGGCTCGTTCATTGCTTCTACCTCAATAACAAAATAAATGAAAAATAAAAGCACATTCACACTGTGAAAAATCGCCCCTGGGAAGATTCCTTCCCTGAATTGTTTCTTAGACATTGTTCACAAAACAGCATACTTACTTAATTATAGCAACAGATTTGATACATTTTAGATTAACCGTCATTGGCCTCTTTGATTGTTGCTCATTTGATGCATTTCTGTTAAATCTGCTTGAGCCAAAATAAATGCAGCGAATGAATACATAACAGGAGAAAAAGCTCAAGAGCCTTGTCTGTGACTACATCTGCAAATGCATCCGTGAAATTCTAAAGAATGTCTGTAATAATAGTGTTAAAATCTTCAAATGCTGGGAACATTTCGCCTGTATGAATTCATCTTGAAATGCTTAAAGCTGTAATGTCAGCAAAATCCGAAGTCACTCAGCCAATGTCTCCAAAGCCTCCTCCGCTACTGCTCCTTCAGAAACTAAATCCACTATGCATCTCTTAATCTGCACCTCAAAGGCCTCAATCCAATCTTGATCCGAGATCCTCATCTCCTGAGCCCAAGTACCTTTCCACCTTCATGTCTCAAACCTGGAGTCCCTCCCTTCGTACCTCAAGGTCATTTTTTCTGTCTGTGATGAAAGCGTGTCCTGTCAGGGAAGAGTTGAAAGGTTATGATGTTGCGGCTCAGGGGTCAGGAGCTGCCGGGAAACAGGAACCGCCGTCGGACATCTCAGAGCTACGACTCTTCGCACATTCCTCCCGTGCCACTTCCTGTCCATCACGATAGACGTTGGGAATGTGGAGCAGGGAGGTACCGCTGTCTGCATGGCAACGAGGGTGAGTGATTGTCAAAACAGTGAAGCGTTGGATGGCACATTTTGACTTTCAACTGGGGCATTGTGTGAAACACACATAAGCAGTCATTGTTTCAGATCAGTTTATGAAATAACGCTTCTCTGCACTTGCGTGACTTTGTCCAGTCACGTTGCACTTGTTGAGGCAAACATGAAAGTAGTTGTATAGTCACATGTTCACTACCATCCAATGAAATATGACTATAACTCGCTGTATCAAACAGTGACGAACCAATCCACCTTTATTGAACCATTTGCTACAGCATAAATGATCAATTCCTTGATGCAAGTTTCTAACTGAACAGCAGTAAAGCCCCCAGTTTAATAACTGTTTGTTCACAAGAGCTTTTCTACATATTGAGTCTTAATAAGGTCAAATGGTTGATTGCACACGTTTCACACTTGCAGCAGGGGAGTCTGTGCAACAACAAACAATGAGGATGTGAAGCCACTGTCAGCAAAACACAAGGGTTAAAGAGCTAGAATGATTATTTTTCTCCATAGTCCTGCTTTGCACCCTTCTCTAAAGAACTTGAACTTTTCCATATCTCCTTGAGCTTGGTGGAAATTTGGCAACACAAGATTATTATTTTGCCAGCACATATATGCAACCGCACCAACTCCATTTGCTCCTCCCTAGTCGCTGCTCCCTCAAGCAGACGGGCTGTCAGGAAAATCTAGCAGGGCCCGAGCACAGTCGAGGTAAGGCCCTTTGATTCCCCCCGGAGCCATCCGTGCTGTAAGCGTGCACTGGATAGGCGTCCACTGTATGTATGTATTTTTTTTATTCAGGTGGAATTCTCCTGTTGATGAGGGACTAGAGGAGCTCAGGAAGACAAGGAGGAAGAGGGCTCCTTTGAGCGGCAGGAGACGAGCCGGGAGGAGATGAAAGGAGGAGCGAGGAAGAAAGAGGGGCCACACGTTCATCTGTCTCAGCCTCCGTGATCACAGGGCCCCGCGGCAAAACCGCCGAACAATGGCCCCTGTGTGTGTGCACGTATGTGTGTGTGTCATCTCAGATAAGGCGGCCCACTCTCCGTTTCTCCTCGTCTCCTCTCTTCTCATGCCCCCTTGTTGCTGCTCCTTCTTTCCTCCTCCTCTGTTCTCTTTGTCTCTCGGAGGCCTCTCCCCAGATGAAAGGGAGAGCAGATAAGGACAGGTAAGAGAGTGCAGGAAGGGAAAAACAGCAGAGAGGAAAGTGATAAGGAGGGAAACAATGAGGGCTTTGATAGCAGAGCTACTGTGTGCATGTATATATTTGGGCCTGTAACTCTGCCTATATGCCCTCTGGGGATGTGTATAATCTTATATTTTGTAAGCAGGAACCTTTTACTTTTAGCTACAGCAGGTTAAAACTGATCTGATGAACTGATAGGTGAAGGAGAGGTGAAGATATAAAAAAGTGACTTCCTGTTGACCTCTCATTTCACCCCTATTAGCCTCTTCTCCCTCTTTTTTTTATTAGCACTCACTCATCCTTTTAAGCCAGCGTTCCTCTTTCAGCCAATCATTACCTTGCACAAGAAGAATCCCGGTAACACACACATTAACTCACCTGTTTCTCCCATTTGGGCCTGTGCAGACTTTTAGCTGCCCTGGCCTTCCTCTCCTGTCCCCACTGGGTGTGGTTTTCCAATCTGTGCTGCTTTAGTCATTACAGCCTCACCCACCCAAACTCAGGCCAAACATCCACCTGCCACCACTGTGCGTGTGCGTGTGTGCGTGTGAGAATATGCCCGGCTTTCCCAGAAGGGTCTTTAAAATTTTATCTCAATTGAATATGAGCGAGAGGGAGCGAGCGTGGGTGTTTGCATGTATGTGTGCAAGAGGAAGAATGCATGGGATTCGCAAAGCTGCAGCTGCTCGCCAAGAGAAAAGAAAATGAACAAAACAAATAGAGAGGGCTTGCCACAAAAGCATTTCCTTGACTGATGCTTCAGTCCACGTGATGATGTTTACATCCCAGAGATGAGTCTGGCTTGTAAGACAATGGCATCTCTATTACATTAGTGTGTTTGTGGGTGTGTGTTCCAGCTGGGATACACACTGCTAGACATTCCTGAGGATATGGAGGGAGGGAAGCCTCGGGGTTAAAAGCTCACTCTGGAGAGTGTGTGCGCACATATTTGCACACAAAAAAATAAAGTGAAATGAGCGCTGATGTGGATGTAGAATTATGGCTTAGAAAATCATTTGAGAGTTTTTCCTTTACCAAAAAATTAAATCACCAGCCTATTTCCACAACTTTGACTTGCAGCCATCGCTCACAGGTTTTCTTTATCATGCTAAACTTTGACTTCAGTGATAGAGAGTAAGAGGCCAGAAACACACATCAGAGAGAGAGGTGAAGGCAGAGCAAGGCAAGGCCTCTGGACAAAATTTTCAGTATTGGCTGCCCTACTTTTAGGCAGTGAGCTCCTTTTCGCCTCCTGGTGTTTGCTCACCTGGACGGCAGTGTTCATTCCCCTCAGACACAGCAGGACTCTGCAGTGCCTCTACCGGCCTGCAGGGGGCAGCCCGAGCAAAGAAATGCTGCGTGCAGCTCATGGTTAATGGTTGGTGGCTGCTCAGCAGGTGGAGCTCTGTGCCTAGAGTTCAAAGTGAAGGAGTTTCCATTCTACTGTTTGCTTTAGCATTATTATGCGGATATTTATGACATCTAATAAAGATCAATAAAACTGCAGAACGAGAAAATAAATTAAATACAAACTCACATGGAAATTTACATTAGGTGAGGAGATCAAGACTTGGTCTGCAGGGACTCATGTCTGATCATGCACGCGTGTGAGCATTATTAGGAGGTGTATTAACACCTTTGTTTCCAGGATGTTTTCAGTGTGTGGACTTCAGGCCACACAGCTGCTTGTGAGGATTTACAGAGAATCCAACACAGCAGACATCAATCAAACCTGATATGAGTCAACCAAGTGATTTGAGGCAGTAGTAAGCAGTTCCAGCTGTCAGTAAAGTGACTGTCGGTGCAATCAAGACGACTGTTTACAAATTAGAAAACGTGGGGTGTTTACAAGTCAAATCAAGAGTTGTTCCACTGTCAGAAGGATTTTTAATCCAGAGGATGTTGCTACTGTTTTCTGGTTTTTCTTTCAGAGCCACTTTTCTTTCTTTTTCTGTTTCTCATTCCTCTCATATCAATCATTGCTGGTCATTCTCAGCCTGGCTCTCGCTAACTCTGCGACCTTTCTTCCCTCCATCCTCCCAAGGCCGAGAGGCTTCCTGTGTGAACTCCTCTGTTCTCTTATCGGCACCTCTTCCTCTTTTCTTCTCTTCCTATCTTCGGAGATGTCTGCTTTTTCTCAGAACTTGACTTTCCAGGGGCTCTTAAAGAGTCATCCCAAAACCTTTAGTGCATGTGACTGTTTTTAAGTGGTATTATTTCCCCATTTAATTCAGATTCAGCTGAAGTCAAATGGAGCCTAATGCACTGCCTTCGAAGCGTCCTGAACAGATGTGAACAATGATTATTTGTCTTTCCAACAAGCAATGGGTTTCTTTAGTAACAATTAGACTACGTAACAAATTAGCACACAAAGCATGTGTCTGTTTCTGTCCTGGTGTGACCTGCTGTTTGAGCTGCATGAGGACATCTTGGCAGCAGATCCCATTTCCAGCCCAGTATCTCATGTTTCTTCTAACAGACATTAATTCTCACGTGGCAAACACTGCAAAGCACTAACACTGCATCCATCAGTCACTCACTGGCTGCTCACAATGCTCGCAGGCATGACGCAACCTTTTTGTCTCTTTTACACAAACGTTAAGCAATGCAAGCAGCAATATCATGCAAGTGGACAGCTCCGTCTTCATGCATCTTGTTTATTGATTTTATGCCCTTTTATCATACAAAAGGGTGGTTTCTTAGACGCACGCCACATGAATTCCTGTGTAAATATGGTTCAGTGGATGACTAAGCCTGCTGATGAGGCTAGGATCAGACAAAGCTAACAAGCTCCCCACAAAATAGATCCTGCTGACAGCTGCATCATGTGAAGGGTATGCGGTTTGTGAGACACACAGGCTCTTGGTGTGATTTATCTGAAGAATGAATGAGTTCATTGATTGCTTTTGCATCTCGATCGGGCTAACAAAACTGTTGTCTTGGACTGAGGAGGAGAAAAAGAAGAAAGTGAAGCGGAGATATCGTTTTGGGACACAAACAGGGATTCTTAATCTCATTGCAGAGTCATGCAAATGGAAGAGAAAGAGAGGTTTAATCTTTGTTGTGACTGAACTCGCTGGACTTCCTGTGACCGTTGCCTCACTGGCCTACTGACAGACTTAGATTCTGCAGACTTTGGTGTGCATTTTCCACCGTATGGCGTGCCAGTGCACATCAGAGCAGGAAACAGTTAGCTTGCACCCGAGGAACTTGATACATGATCGTATTTTAAGCATCCAATAACATCGCACCTGTTGATTCCAAATATTTCCTTTCACCTGACACTGGAGCTTTCTTATTGAGTATCACATCTCTGCCTGCTTGCCAAATAGTCGTCAGAGGCGAGCGACAGGGCAAGCTTTGCCAAACAATGGCACTTTTTTTTCACACTAGCATGCTCAGCTTCAGGCACACGACTTATCTGATGTGGGGTTTCATGGCTCTAAAATAACTAACTGGCAGATGTTTATCACGTTATTGAAGCGAAAAGGGAGGGTTTTTCCATGATTGACATGTAGGGGGAGCTCTTAAGACACTGTCACATGCACAGACAGTAATGGAGGTATGAGGAAGACAGTGACAAGTGAAGGGAAAAGAGGATATATTACATATGTACACTTCCTTTGGCCCTTCATTTTTGACCTCACGCATCATTCACAATACATCATCTGATATTCTTAACCACTGCCTCATCTTGGTCACAGCAGCCCACAGAGAAAGACTCATAGTATCACTTTTTGTTTCTCGCCTACAATGGCATGACAAAGAGTCATGAAAGCTCATCATTGTGCTCTGTGATGACCGTCTACAGACGCCACTCCGCCGAGCACACCATTCAGGCCTTCGGCATAAAGCCGCGTCTCATAATCGCCTCTCAGTTCATCACGGTGACGTAACCTCGTCAACACTGGGGCGCTCCAGTGCCGTAAGGAGCCAAACTGACAGCCATCCCTTGGTAAGTCATGCCATGGTCTCCCCTTGTGACAGCTGGCTCTGGGTGTCCATTATCTGTTGGGGAACCGGGTGACGGCAGCGTCTCTCCCTCCTTCCCCTCCTAGGGGACCAGTGACATAATGGGAATCCCCGCCATGCCAGGACAGGATGACCCAAAAGCTGACATCAGTGAGCAGGGAGGGAGCAGAGGAGGATGAGTAAGATTCCCTCTCGGTGGTGCTGGCCAAGTGGATGCCGAGCATATCATGCTGTGCTTTATCCCATCCTGAGTGTAGGAAAGTTTGGTAATTAGATGTTACAGTTGCTCTCTTACATTCAGGGAGAATATGAGGGAGACAAAACAAAGGGAAACTTCCGTTATAGGATCTTTTTAAAGCAGCATTAGAAAGTGTTTCCATTGCTTTCCAACACTGTAATGGGTGCTGTGTGAAAACCTTCAGCAAGCACCAGGGCAGGCTGCTCTTTAAGTGGACAAAAGCAGGAAAAGCCACCCATAATGTCTCTTTGTTGAAGGTTTCACACTTTCTACATGTCACCATTTGTCCATGTTTGCCTCTATTTTCTTCCTCACTCTCCTTGTCCTTAAAAATATGTTGGATGTCCAGCGTCTAGTGTTTTTCAAGGCAGCGGAAAAGGAAGGGATTGGGTCACAGACCACCAAGCCGATCATTAACAGGGAATTTAAAGAGGTACATTTAAGGTCTGCCACAGTTACATAATTAAGAAGGTTTTAGTGTGCACTCATGAGTTTCCAAAGACCAGCGCAAGAGCCATGTGACAGGCTTTGTCAGTTGGTCAATTGCAAATGCAAACAGTCACTTTTTGGTACCAGTCTGAAGTGCTTGGCCGTTGACATGATTTGATTTTGTCCTGAGAAGGCTGGGGTGAGGCTCTTAGATCACACTTTGGTGCACATGGGGTCAGGGTCATCATTTCGTGCATGCCTTGAATTTTGCAACATCTTTCAAAGAAAGAGGAAGTGGAGATGTAACACCACAGGCGACTGACTTCAGCTTCTTCAGACAGAGATTACAACCACATATTTCATGCTCTGTATTCTCAAGAAAGCCACCTCACGCACATCTTTACAAGTGTCAAAACAACACCTGTGCAGCGGAAGAATCTTATTGTGAAGGGCATGTAAAGCACCAAAGCCTGTCTGTCGCAGAGCCAACAATTCATATCCATGAGACATGACCCTCAGACATAAACATCCCTCCTCACACACACACCTCAGTCACACATACACACACTGAAGCGGAAGAGAGCGGCAGTGTGAGGAGTGGGCTGCTTTGGCACCGAGAAGAGCAGCTGTGAAAACAGGCAGTAAGTGATGTCAGAGCAGCGAGCAACTCTGGGAAGCAAGGCCACTTTGAAGTGTTTCGGGGTTTTATGGCAGCCCTGAGAGAGGGCGGCAGATTTGAAGTGAGACTGAGAGTGTGTGTGTGTGTGTGTGTGTGTGTGTGGGTGTGTGTGTGTGTGTGTGTGTGTGTGTGTGTGTGTGTGTGTGTGTGTGTGTGTGTGTGTGTGTGTGTGTGTGTGAGTCAGACACATGCACACAAAATGCCATCATGAGGAGTGAAGTGAGCCTAATCTCCCCAGAGAAACAGAGACGGAGACAGAAATACGGGAGGTGAGGAAAACTATTTCCAGGTAAATTCTCCGCATTGCGATCGACAGTTCAGCCTCCAGGCAGGTCCCAAGCGCTGCAGGTGCAAAGTTACAACCCTCCACTCCTTTCTAACCCCCTCCATCCACCCCCCCGGCTCCTCATTCAGGGAAAACACAGCGGAGGGCAGTTGCGGCACAGTGCCAGATGCGCCAAGTCATACCAGCAGACATGCTCGGGATCAAAGAGCAAGGGGTCCAGGCAGGGAAACGTGTGTGTGTGTGTCAGGGTAGGTGGGGGGTTGGAAGGAAGAAACACACCAGAACTCTTATGTTCTCATTCTTACAGTACGCAGCTAAAAAGGAAACTTTTCAACATTTCCCTTATTGCAATTAAAAGAGCCTACTACGGTTTCAAGAACAAACACTGCCACTCTGGCTCACCGCACACTCATCGTATTTTCCATCCCATTAGCTGATGTTAATGAATATCGGATTATTCCAGACTGAGGCTTGATCCCGACTCCGACTGCTGACTGAGCAAAGTTCAGAGACTGGGCATTGCTCTAGTTGGCTGATAAACCAGTGTGAAATCAGTCCGCATGCTGGTGATTTCACCCGAGTGAGGTTTTGTAAGGTGCCACGTCTGGCCTCCTCCTCGTCACAGTCCAAACAGAAACTGTCTAGGATTGTAAAGGAATGGCCAGACACTCAAAAGAAACTGATGCTTTGAGACATTTGTGCTACATTTCTTAACATAGTCTTTAGCAACCTTTAGCCAGGTTTGACATTTTAGGAACTTGCCAAGAGTTAGATGGGAACACCAACACCACTCTCATATCTGTATGCTGGAGTCACTATGCTATTAGCTTAGCATAAAGACTTAAAAGCAAGGGGAAACAGCTAGCCTTGAAGACAAAAACACATCCTGAACATCGATTTGCACGTAAATCCCTTTCACAAAGCATGTGTATCACCTGACATTGTGCTTGTTGTTCAGCAGTCCCTCATGTCTGTTCTCCCATCACTGATCCATACTATCATTTCAGGCTTTAATCTCCCCTAAATCCTCTTGCTGTGGAGTCTCCATCATGGAAGATGTGTGCTGCATGTGACACAAAAACTGATAAAATACTTTAAGAGATCTCTGCATCAGGCCTGACAGCCATTCATGAGGCCTGAGCACTTGACCTCACAACCTTTACAAGAAAGTCGGCGAACGTTTTCCAGCAGGTTGACAGAAATACAGCCTTTGAGTCACCTCTTTCCCACCCTGGGCGGCTATCAATAAACGTCAAAACAAATCATCTCCCTTTCTGTCTGCGTGACAGTCGAAAAATGTGTCCGCCACTGAATTCCTTGAGATCTGTGTTTTTTTACGCCTGCAACTTGAGAGCCTGCTGTAACTTGATAAAGACACTAAATGAGTAAAATGTGCTCTGAGGTATTTGCTTCACGTTCTTGGCTGAAAATGTGATAAACATGAGGCTATGCCGGATCTGCCTCGAGCTGGAGGTTTTTTAGGGTTTCTTTTAAATACCCTGATACATCCACTTATTTACTACACAGCTGACGGCGGTGAGACATTCTTTATGAGTTGAAGCAAGTGTGCAACAGGACAGAAAACACCACTGAGAAATATTTTCTGTATGCATCCAATGTGATGATACAGTAGAATATGTGTGTTGTTCGTGCATGTAGTATAATAAGATAAAATCTAATTAAGGTTAGTACAGTGTCACAAACCCTGATGCTATGGGAGCTGCTACATGAGCCGCCTTTGTTGTTTTCGGATGAACAGTCACTTCTCTTGCTGTCACCACACCTACATTAAGCCCAGCAGCCAGTAGCTCTTCAACGATTGCGGTTTGGCCAGAGGCATGTAACTTGAAGCCTGGCAATATGGATCCTCAGATGACATTATCTTGTGTGACTGCAGCTGCTTCACAAGCTAAACACTGCACATTCCTCGTATAAAATGAGGGAATACTTCATACACATACACGTGTCAGTATGAACATAGGTTAAATGTTGACTGTAGGCGTATGAGCAGACTCGCTTCTCTCATGTGATGTGTTCAAATATTTTAGAAGAAAATGCAGTCTGAGATTTCTGCTTAACAGCTTCCAGCTTAACATCAATCTGGCCTTAATCAGAGTGAGTTACTCTGTTTCAGCTGTTAGGATACAGAAGCCTGGAAGCAGCTAATGTAAATCCTTGGATCAGGAAAATCTGCCAGACAAAGTGATCACCTAAGTGCCCTTGAAGCGCTTAACCCTCAGTGACTGCTGGTTTGATTAAGCGAGACAGGGCGAGACTTTCCCAGGGGTCAAACAAAACAGGCAATATGAGAAACAAAAAAGGGGAAATTTGTTGAAATATGACACCAGCGAGGCAGAACACAGGTGAATGTAAGCGATAGCTGAAGGAGGTCTGCATTCAAAGGATCCATTACTTTCCATGAGGAGCCGAGACCACACACCTGACTGACAGCAGAGGAGCTTCTCCTCTTTGTAGTGTGTTTGGATCTTTTTTAGTTTCCACTTTGTTATTTCCTCTTTATTTTGTAGCCTTCCTTCATGTGTCAAAGTTTGCTTTCCCTCATGTGTTTTCCCACCCTTGTGATTGCTTGATTGTGTCCACCTGTGTGTAATCAGTTCTCCTAAGTGAGTGTGTTTCCCTTTGTCTTTTTAGTTCATCAAACATATATCCGTCACTGCGTCGCTCCTCTTTCCTCCCATATTCCTCCATTCATCTTTCAGGACTTCACTCCTCTCCACCCTCTCTCTCTTCTCCTTTTCATTCTTAACTAGCTGCCACAGTTCACCTTTTCATGTCACATTACGCCTCATCTTCTACAACTCTTTCTGCACTGCTCTCCTTTCTGAGGACTCCATGTGCTCAGTCTCTTAGCAGCAGAGTCATGGAGGTGTGTTTTCCCGCCCCTGGCTTGTCAAAGAGTGAGCTTTTCTGTGTTTCCAGCTGCATGCTAAGAGGCCGTCTGGTGAGTCAATCTGTCAGCGTGCTCGACAAGACCTGATGGGAGCAGTTTGTGCTTGAGGGATGAGACTTCACTCAGTGACCCTGGATTATCCATTCCCACTCTCCAACTTTCTGTCAGCGACTTGCTTTTGAGTTTTAGCCCATTTGGATGCTTCATGAATTCATAAACGTGCTTCTTCCCTGATTCCTTCAGCTTAAATATGAACAACAAATGGTACTTTCCTCTCAGAAATGATACTGAAGTTCAGGAATTGGTGTGATTCAGTGTGAAGTCATTGGCTGGATCTGATCAGGATATGATGTTCTCTCTCAAGCTCTAATTTTTCATTCTGTACTCAACTACTTCTTTATTTTTCGTGTGTATGACAAAGACTCTGCTGATGGCAATGACAAAGTGTTGTATGATACAACAACTCTATTATGCTGCCAATTTGAGAACAGCAATTTCATCTGAATTATGACATCATTTAAAATTCATTTGTGTCTCAGTAGTTTTGCTCCCATGTTGGAGCTTTTTAGCCCCATCAGGCAGACAAAAGATATCTAAAAGGTGCAAAATGCTTGACATTAAGTAAAGAAGGAGAAAGGAAGTCAGAAAGGTCGCGGAAGGTGAGAGCACTTTTTGGGCCGTTTGGCACCGTCCCTCTCTATCTTGGAGACAGACAGTTGTAATGGACGCTAGCTGTCAGCGCTGACAAAGCAGAGGCATGGAGAAATGGCTCTGAACTGTAAGGCTGCAGGCTCAAATGGCAATAATTACAGCTTTTACCTCAGGTGGAGGTCACAAGGTGGTGTCCAGATTGTGTCCGAGCAGGGAGAGTCGCTGGTAGTGTGTGTGTCTCTGCGTAATGCATGCATTGGTGTGCATGTCTGCGTGTTTGCAAGAGTGGGCGACTTACCTCTGCAGACTTCACGTCTGGTGTGTGAAGAAATAGGGACTTTTTCAGCCTGCAGCAGCTGCTCAGTCAGGCAGTTCATCAGGTGAAAATATCAGTTATTTAATCAGGCAGTGCAAAGATCTGGTCATACGTGTGTGAGAGCATGTGGTTCAAACTCCCTGCTCTTACTTTCTTTTCTCACACACGTCCTTAGTCAAACTTCTCAGGCCATCATTTAACATTTTGAAGCTGAACGCCATAAGGAGCATATTTTATTGTTTGAGTGCCAAGTGGGCCAGAAGATGAGGAGGGGGCCTGTGTTTAAAATACGTTATGGTATGGAAGAATAAACCGTGTTTTCCCCTTTTTTTCAACATCCTTCTTGTCCAGAAGGTTGTGATTACTACAGATGACAGGCCCGTCATGCCCAATCAGCTGCATGCTTCAGTCTGTGTTATTGCCCTTGTACTCGCATGTGTTCCCCACAGTTGGGAAACGCTGCTGCAAAAGCAAAAACTGCAGTGTTTGATGTGGTCAGAAACGTCTTGAGGTATGTTTCTATGGGGAGTTATTTATCAGATGCACGCAGGAACCCCAATTCGTGCTTTACATCCAGATTTTTGGTTTGGATTTGGCTTCAGCATGTCAATTTGTCAAGTGTGAGGGCAAAGCTGGATGGAGTCCAAGTGCTGCAGCTGTGATGGACTGAGAGGTAAGACGTGACTTTTTAACCTCAGAAAGGTTCGTATGAACGCTCAAGGGATGGAGGGGGAAATCTTACATGCAGAGATTATTGTCCGGACTTGCTTTTTGAATTTAAGCTTATTCTCATGTGAGAGCAGAGCACCATCTACGCATGTTTTCTTTTTCCTTTTTTGACCCATCACCCCCCACACACCAAAGAGTATGACTTTTTTTACTGTGTGTGTGGATCTCTCCATATTTTGCTCATACTCCCTCTCACTGTAATACATGCACAAACTGTTAAAATAATCTGGAGGTGATCTTTGTAAGAAAATCAGGAGTATATCGAGGATGGTACTTCACACGTATGTGCATGTACACCATGTATACATGTACATGTATTTTTTGCCTTTCAAATTAACCTATATGAGCTTCATGAAAATGATTTAGAAGTATTTTCTGATAGCTCACTTATGGTTGGAGTTAAGGCAACAAAACTATTTGGTTAAAGTCCTGGAAAGCCCTCATTCAGTTGAAAGAAAGGCACTTTGTACTCCTAACCATTTACCTCCACCTCCTCCCTAAGGACCATGTCATGCTAGAAAAGAGCTGGTTTGTCAGACCTGTTCAACAAACTCCTTCTCAAAGCTTAAGAGGCATAACCTACACAAGCACGCAATAAGCTGCACGAGGCCCAGGTGATTCAGATGACAGCAGTGAGTACGGACCAAGTCACTCTGCTGAGAAATAACCCCCTCTGACCCCAGCTCAGATCTGTCTGCCGTTTGTCACCAGTTCCCCTGCAGACTCAGTCACACAGGCATACGCGAAAACAAGCATCCAAATCCACAAATACACACCAGACAGACATCGGCTGACGGCTCACAGGTCAGAGCCGGGCCAAAGCCTGTTTTGATGCAAAGCTTTCTGGGAATTCTGTCTTCCCCCCTTTTTTTTCCCTCCTAATTGCCTTGTTTACTTTTCCAGGTTGACTTCAAGTGACTAAAAGCTTTTCCACAATGATGAGTGATGACTTGGACAGGACATGAGTGGGATTACAAGACTCTGTGGCCACCACAGGCAAGATGAATAAATTCCTGTGAAAAATATTACTTATTACAAAGTCTCTTAAATCACTGAAAGAAATGAACAAAGTGCTACTAGAGTTGAGGAGAAACGGATAAGGAGGGACTCCTGTTGTTCCTGCATGCCTAAAATCATCCACAGGGCTATGTTTCCTTGTAACAGAATTGTCAGTAATTACACATATGAAATGGATTACATTTCGAGTTTGTGTGCATGCGGGGAGCAAGGAAGGTAATGACATGCGAGAGACTAATGGGCTGGTATGAAAAAAACAACATGCACACCTTTGGGCTGGTGTGTGTCATCAGAAAAAATATGGAAAGTATGTTTAGGGGAAAAAATGACTGCAAACCTCTGGCGGGTGGTGTCGGCGTGTGTGTGTGTGTGTGTTCACTAGGTGTTTGTATGTGTATGCATATAAATCTGCGTCTATGTGTGTTTTCTTGCCATTCATGCCAAAGGGAAAAATATGTCTCTTTCAAGACCAAGGTTCAAGTAGTTTGTCTTACAGAACACGCAAAACACATCAATCGAAACCTAAAGATGATGTATGTGTGTTTTCACAGCGCTGATGTGTCTTCTCTCATCGTTGAGTACTTTCGCTCTCTCTGGAAAGACTCGTGTAAAGGACACCTCAGAGGACACTACTGGTTATTGCTTTTGGAAAGATCCCCAGCTCTTCTCAATGGCCATTAATGAGAAGTTGTAAAACAGATGGAAAAGGTCCGAGTGAGAATGTGAATATTTTTCCTCACTGCAAAGGTCGTCACCTTCTTCTGTCGCCTTGCAGAAGTTTCTGTTCTTGTCAGTTATTGCAAGCTGAGGCAGGGTTTCTCAGTTTGACTCGTGCATAAACTAATAAGTGTTTCCAACTCGAGGTTGTTATGTACTGGTGCAGACTGTTTCCAGGAAATACTCTCATCTTCTCCCACCTACTTTGTTTTTATATATTATCAAAGTAACTGTGACATATTCAACTGGAAGCATGACAAACTTAGAAACTATCAAAAAGTACTTTTTGACCGGGTCAAGCCGCTCAAAGCCGCACTAATGCATATCTTTGTTTAACAAATGATGATGTCATGTAAACGGGGGTTGCTTGTCGTGACAGAGAATTACCACCAGGCTCTGCAAAGCATTTCAGCATCCTTCAGCTCAATGTTTTTGGTTTTACGGCCTTCGACTCTTGCTTCTCACATCCTTACTGCTTTGTTTTTGATTTTCATAGCTCTCATCAAGCCATTTTCCAGAAGCAGCACGCACCTGATTGTACCTGCCTGGCATAAGTTAGCAGTGAACACTGTGGAGCATTTAGCAGCTGAATGTTGGACTTCCAGTTGTCAGGTGGCCAGAAACCAGACTCCAAATCAATGCTTTAGCAGGTAACTTAGAGGTGGGAACCTTGTAAAGGTCAGACTCCATTGCGCCCTCAGAATTTTCATCTTATTGAGCACGTGAGGGGAGCAGACATTGTGTCAGAGTGGCCTTGGTTCCAACTTGACGGCACCCCTGACCCCCAACACATACATCACACTAACCTCAGCCATGGGTGGAGGTGCTTCTCTTTGGTGATGCCTCTGATGTCTGATGGTAGTGATGACGATGATGCTACTCACAGCTGGTTTTCCAGGTTTGGTCAGTCACTCATGAGCAGAACTGAGCCTTAGAAAGAGTCAGCAATGAAAAATAGCTGCTTACAGCAGCAGGTAGCTGCTTTGCAGTTCAATCATTTCATATTGTAGGTTGTCAGGCATCTCTCACCAAATGCCTGAAGGAGTTTTCACACTCACCAGCATGTTCAGATGTCATAGCAGCTTTTGATCTTGCAGTGTTTCTTCTTTCCAGTTGCACTGCAAAGCAGAGAACTAAGAACTTTTTCTAAGGTACTTTCTTTAACTTAGTCCAAGTGCATTTGTACTTGCAGCTCATCCAGTTTAGCATGTTTCAAGCTGTAGTGACTCGAGATTAGCCTTTTTTGCTGTGAGCATGTTCCCACAAACTAACTTAGGCATGTTGGCTTGTCTTTTACTTAAAAAAAATATAATCGCTTGTTCATTCTTCCTGGAAAGTGCGACACTCTGCACCTACTTTTGTTCCACTTGGAAGAACATGTCAGTCTATTATTTAACTTAAGGAAGCCCAAAGCCATAGACTCACAAACATGAATACGGTGGTAACAACAGTTTGAACTTCAATACCAATAAATCATTTAACGCGATGTTAGGATGCAGTTCATGTCCACCCATCCAGCCATTCTGTGATGGCGTCATACTAAAGGGTACCAGAGAGATGAGAGATGCAGCCACTGTTCTTTAATTATAGATATATTCCATGGGGGCCTAAAGGTCCAAAAAAAGAGATTTTTGCCTTCCTTTTGCTGCAGATTCCTACTCATGTCACATTTTTAATAAAATCCTTTTCCTGTTCATACATTAACTTATATTATTACATCTCCTTGCTTATTTTTCCCAGCCTGATCATAATATTGAGCGAGTGTAACCGAGCTGGCTCTCCAGAAATTAAGGGCAACCTATGGATTCACATGACAGCCCCGTTGCACATATGCTACCTGGGGCTCCACATAATCGCAAAAACACATGTGAGGCAGAACTGCGGCAAGAGGCAGCGTGTGTGCATGTGTGTGCGTGAGCAAATGAGAAACAGGTTGAAGAGACAAACACATTCTACTTGCTTTAATCCCCAGGTCTGCACTCTGTCGGCTAAATGGCATTTGTTTTGGTCTTTGTGTAAGCAAATAAATATGCCATGTCTAACATTTGCCATCTTTCAGCAAACGACCTGGTTCACACAAAGCTCTGCTGAACAACACACGTGAGCTTTAAGGGGGACAAAGAAAAGGCAGGAATGCCTTCACGTGCATATATATCTCAGCTGATGAAAAACACATGCCTGTTGCAGCTTTTGATGGGCACATTGCATGATGTTTTTAAATGATAACTTTGCCTTACTTTATGGAAGTATGGAAGTGGTTTGACTTGATTAAAATACTGGAAAAGGAAAAAGTTTTCAAGCTGGGCTTATTTACCTCATGACCTCATGAAATCTACAGTCGAGAAAAGTGATGCAAGATTATTATATATGTCTTCGTATTACACAAGCTGTGGTTGAGCCTGGTCAGGGTCCTGCAGCGCGAGCCTGGCCCCTGTCTTTCACTGAGGCCTCGCAGCCTGGAGCCGGGTCTGTGCCGTCGGGACTGTCGGCTCGGATCTGCTGCGCCGTCACATTCCCCAGACTGCACTCACACTGTGGCTGCAGAGTGGGTCAGTAGGACAATGCTGTGCGTGTGTGTTTGTCTGGGTTTTATTTTGATCTATAACCCCACTGGGGATCTGATGTCAAACAGGATGTGGGGAATGAGTGATTGCACAGTTGTCAATGCTTTTAATGGGGATTTTTCACTGCATGATAGGAAGAAAAAAAAGAAACTATTCAACATGCATCCATAAAAACATTTACATACACATAAACTGACTTTAATGCCTTGACCACTAGGTATATATATCATATCCTGCTGCTGAAATCTGGATTTTATGGCATGTTGTCCAGAGAGCCTCTCAGGTACACATTCCACATTAATCCATGCGGTGTCACATATATCTTGATGCAGAATAATGCTCCCCCCTGCCTCACGTTTGAGGCTCCAGCAAGTAGTCACCAAGTAAGCCAACAAATCCCTGTTGCTGATTTGGCAACTGTTCAGTGGACCGATTTACAGCGAAATCTTTCAATGAGGTACCAGATGGCACTCGCTCAGGCAGCGGAGACCTGATGGACGAAATCTCACAGTTTTCCACGTCAGTCCTTTCTGTTATGTGACAGCATCTCATTGTAACTGTGGCTTTTACGCTGGACTGCGGGTCGACCACATTGTCCTGTGGTCACTGACTAAAGACCACATGTCTGGGGAAAATCTCAGTGGGTTGAAATGTGACTGCCCTGAATCATCATCTTCCATAAAGAAATCCCCCGCTATGTTATGTCCTCTTTTACGAAAATTATGTCTCAAAAATGTCTGGTTTCAGAGAAATCGTGTTCTCCTTAAGAAATACAATATCTTATTTTGCATCTGTAATGCCTTCTATCTGGAAAACTTTCTTTCACACATGTCTTCTTTTAAGAATACAGCATCCTCTCCTAAGAAAATAACGTCCTGTCTTTGGAAAAATAATCCACAGCAAGCCAGTCACACAGGGCAAAGAAGGAAGCTGACATAAAAAAAATCGCAGCAGCTTCGCCAAAAAGTTTAAAACAACACAGCCGAGAGATGCTGACAAAGAGCTTGAAAATGCCTGGTGGGGATGTACACCATTTCTGTGTTTATGTATCCACGTGCGTCAGAACTGACCTCTGTTCCCTTCTGACAAATTCAAATTGAATGTCATGTCTTCATCATGCTGTCCATTTCATCGCTTGTATTCATATCAGTTGTTTTTATTAGATCCTGCTGGGCCTTAAAGCTGGAAAAAGTGCACAGGATGAACTTCCACGTGCGATCATTTTGAGTGTTTGTATGTGGTGCACGTGTCTTTTTCTTACACAAAACCTCTCATATACAGTTTATCATTAACACTGCACTGTGCATGCAATGATCCGTGAAGCCGCAGGACCAGCTCCAGACTGAAACATGAGAAGGTGGTCATGTCAAGGACACGGTAACATGCAAAACTCCAGCAGTACCGTTATGAGGCTGACTGTGGGTGTTTTGTTACCAAGGGGAAAGATGGATTACTTTAGCCTTTCTTTGGAAGACAGCTCTCTGGAATTGAAATGTTCAAAACATTTGTTTATGGTGCAGTTTGGAAGCTGGCTGCCTTCCAGCTGCTGTGGCAGCAACAAAAACTTTCAGACTGTCACACTCGCTTAAAGCTTAAAGCATCTAACTTCAGAAAGAAGGAATAACACATGATTCCTCCTGCAGAGCAAAAGCTGAATTCATAAGAGATAAAACGTACCCTTCTCCAGTTCAATATACTCAGTTTAGTCTTTGTTGACTCTACTTCTTACATTGTTTTTTTTTAGCATTTATCATTATCCCATAATTACCCCTTGTTTTGATGTTCAGAAAAAGTTAAAGGAGCTACTTCACAAAGTGGTTCAATGCTTTTTAATTAGCAAATTATGTCTGAAATGAAAGACTGTGCAGGATCTGAAGATGCACGAATCACTTTCAGGTTACATGTGGCTAATGTGGACCAAATAGCTGCATTCTATACATATCCATGTAAATACTATGTATGTATACAGTACCGATTATCTATCATGGCGGGCACTGTTGGCAGGATGCGTGTCGATAGAAGGATGCGGCTGAATGGTTTGAAAATGAGATCATTCATATGCTTTGATCATCCTGAGACTACATAGACCAAACACTATAGTATATTTAAATATGTATGTATATATATACGACTTTGAAGCCTTCATATATCCATGCATGATGAATCCACAGCGGCTTCATTGATCTGAAAAGGATTTGTTCCCGTTTAATGTGGTACCCAGCAATCCGTAAACCATCTTCAGTGTGTCTACCAGTACAGCACGGGACCGGATACGTGCTCATCAAGACGTGCAAGTACACACACAAACTCTGGAACTGAAAGTCCATTTGCCAGCATATGTCAGTATGTGTTTATCCTGCAGTTAGTGAGCTGTGATACCTGAATGAAATTTCCTGCTGTGCATGAACAAGGCTTCTCCAGATTGTAGTCTGGCTGCAAGGCTGCGCATACAGTCCAGGGCGAGTTTTTTTAAACCCTTGTGGAGTATACTTCTTGTATTTGTGTGCTAAATGCACATAGTTATACTGGATGTTTAACTAAAGATTAACTGTCTGCACACAAACTGAGTCAGCCACGGCGGGCTGGTTTTAATGCTGAAAGGTCAAACTCAAGTGTTTTTCTCTGCATCAGGAAAATACATTTGAGAAGATTCCCTCTAACTCTGTGTGGCGTCTTCCCTTTTGTCTGTTTTTCTGTGTCTCTGCACTCATCCACTTCTCTCTTCCCTCTAAATCATTTGCCAAATCCACAAACAAACAGCTCAGACAGCCAATCAAAGCGGGATAAACCAATGCGGCCTCGAGATATTAGCTGTTACCTCAACAGACCCTGAGCCAATGGCATTCTTTCGCATGTTAAGAAAAGAGGATGCAATAACTTGTGGTGCCTTTGCTGTGGCAATGGAAGAATGGCTCGTGCCTCTGACACTTTTATGTTCAAGACTGATTGACTGTATAAACATGATCCAATCCAATATCTCACAAATTGTCACAAGAGCGGCGTATGTGTGTCTATAAATGTGTTGGAGGCTTTGTGTGTGGAGCCGTCCAGATGTGCTGAACAGAAACGGCTGTTCCTCAAACAAACTTTCTGTCACATGCTCTTCCATAGGAGTGTGATTTGACCGCACCGCCGTGGAGTGCACTCTCAGCTGTTTGGCTTGAACGTATCTCTCTCCCTGCTTGTTATATTGTCGATGGGTTCTGCCAGCTTTTACTGGACACTTGACAGCAGAAATAAGTTGTCGTCCGGTCGAGATCTTCTGCCACTCTCTCGCTGTCCACCAGATGTCCTCGGACTTTCCTCTCCTCTCCTCATCACCTGACTGCCCCACCCATCCACGCACCTGTTGGCGATTCTCATCAGCCCTGCAATCCCCTGAGCTTCCCAACCTGCACCTCACTTCCTTTGTTCCCTGCCACATGGTTACGTTGTGTTGCTTTGTGTTTGCCTGCCTTACCTGCATGTTTGACCTCTCGCCTGTTTATAGGAATTTGGATTTGCTTGCTCATTACTTTGTTTGCTTGTGTTGGACTGCTCTCTAGTTTTGACGTGACTCACCTTCCCGTAAGCTTTAGTATCTAATTTTTCATTAAAATCACTGAACTGCATCTGCTCTGGCTCGGTCGTCTGCATTTGGGTCCTTTCCCCTTTAACCCTGCTTGCACCAGTTGTGACAAACCCATGATATTGCTCTGTAAGCGAGTATGAGTCACAAGCTAGCAGTCCGATGTGGTTTTATATTATGGGAGGGGTATGTTAGTTGTGCCAAATCACATTTTATTGGATAAATGTATGTATGCCGCTGAGTGCAAGCTCAGTCATGAAGAAATCAGTGTTTTATGGGGAGACTTTGAGCTATAAATACTCCAATCATCAGGGTTATTTTTTCAGATTTGACAATGCTCCTCCAGAGCCACAGAAGACAGTGTAACTGTTTTTATAGGCTGCGTAGTCATAAATTATCTTTAAAATGCAGTTTAACATTCAAAAACATTCTCATTAAACATGAGATTTTTCAGAACGTCAGTGTGAAGAATGAGATAATAGTCGGGTGGATGCATAGGCAGCTGCATCCTGATGGTGGTCTATATATTCACCACAATTCCTTTACAGCTGCCAGTTTCTGAAGACTTTTTTTTTTTTTTTTTTTGCAAGACACTTGGCAAAATTCACCACCCCCACCCACCCACCCATCATTCACTTCCTCCCCAGCTGTGTGCCTCCTAAGCGGGGTAAATGCGGCGTGAGGCCTCCCTGGAGCTCCTCACCTGGTCTGGTCACCAGCAGGTCAGACTCACCACCAGACCCAGGTCAAGGGCTTTAATGGGTCCATCCAAGCCTGGAAAAAACAGCCTGAGGGCTGGAGAGGGAGCCTGGGAATCTGGTCTGTACGTGCTGTAGAAGGAACGGGAAAGATGGATTGGAAAAAGAGAGACGTGTTGAATTTGACATTTTAATAAGTCGCTTAATCTAATATTTGGTGCTCAGAAGTTGTTTTTGTTGAAACATGAAAAAATGATAATGGGGTGAGATAATCGCATTTTGGTCCAATACAAATCTTGTTGCAAGAATTAGTTTCAAGAAAGTGCTGTTCTTTATATGATCCACCTAATTGGGCTTTATGGAATTGTGCCGTTGGCGTTGTTTTCAGTAATTTCATTACTGAAGCAAAAGCTCTTACGAAAAGGTATTTATGTGTTTAGAGAAGAATGTTTAGACTGGAAAAAAAAGTAAATGTCTTGAGATGGAAATTGTTTTGCAATACAGTAAAATTAAACTAATTGCATGTGTGAATATGAGTGTGGCTGTATGAATGTGCAGCCAGACTGGGTTGGGCTGGTTTGTGTGATTGTGGCGCTGTGGTCCTGTCGCTGCCACCCAACTGCCCTCTGCATTTCATCCCAGTTGGAAGGAATTCATGCGGCAGCTTTTTGCCTCATTTTGAAAATGCCAGTCTTTAAATTCTTCTGGTTTAGTCAATCAATGCCATGTGGTTTTTGGCAGGCGAGAGGTCAGAGGTGTAGCGGACACGAGTAACTTCCTCCCGTCTCTACAGTATGCAACGTCCAGTAGGACACTCTTAAGTGTTACAATGATTCAGGGTCTTGCTGAAAAGATGCATCCTCAGCTGGATAAAGATTATAACTGAGCAGAAAACCTTCACCTCCATCTCTCTCTGCACCTTTGACCATCTCTCGTTTGGTTATTATTTTCTGATGGTTTCAACAGAATCTCGATGATGCAATAAAGGTCTTTCTATGTCTAGACTTTTGGACCTGATCAGGAAAACTTTATCAAACCCAACATGCTCTCAATCCTGAGAGGACAGGAGGACAACTGAATGTGTTGTAAATGCACCAGATTATTAGATTGAACCCATAATGCTGATTTTCTTCAGTGTAGAGTTCACACTCTCAAGTTAATGACCTTAGGAGCAAAGTGAACCATATAACATGCCCCAGCCCAGTATCCCTAAATCTATAGCACTCTATTCATGTCCAATGCCAGCGTTCAGTTGCTATGCAAAAAGTAGCACGCCCTTTATTTACACGGGGGTTAATAGCGTGATGGATGTGTGTACCATAACGAACTTGTATTTGAAAAAGCACAACACATGTGGATGACTTGCACTCTCTGTATTTACCATGTTCCACTCCTAGTCCACTTTATTTTTTGGATATGCCATGCTTTGGTTCCTTTCCTTCCTTTCCTCAATGCTCTGTCTGCTGCAAGGGTTGCACCTCCACTGCATCACATGGGTAATTTCTGAGAAGATAAAAGCTGCTGAGTCGCACTCAAAACGTTCTTGAGAAAAACCTAAAAAACATTTTTCATCTGTCTTTCAGGCAGGGCTCTTGTCTCGACCTTTCCTGATTCAAGCAAAGCTTAGGTTCATCCTGGCAAGTTCACATTTTATTAAAAGTTCAAACTTCAGTCAAAATGCTTCCAGGTATAGGTTTTGGCTTCCACGTCAGGGCTTTTCTCTCAAAGGTATGCACTTTGTCAGCATTCCTGGTTAATTAAGGGTTAAATGAGGGGGCATGCAAAGAAATGACACCGAAGGGCTCAAAGCAAAATATTTCCAAAGGGTTTTCCATAAGAAGTGCTAAAGTGGCGACAAAGTATTTCTTATCAGGTCTACTTTTGGGTCTTTATTTGCATTCAAGGAAGTCAAAACAGGAATCATTAAATATTTATGCTCAAGGGAGAAAAATGGCATTCCAGCAGGAATGTGTTACTTGGTTAAAACAAAGCAGCTCTCCATGTCACTGCGCAGACCAAAAATACTTCTTTATGTCAAGGAAGCATGTAATGGCTAAAAGATGGTTAGCTTTCATTTAGCTCACTCATGCCTATTCACTGAAAACATACCTTAGAGACAAATATGTGTCTATGCATGCGCACACACACCCATGTATGCTCTCAAGGTCATACCTACAAAACACACCCTCAAATTACTGTTTGGCCTACTAAGCAGGAAGTAGGTAAGCCCACTCAATCTGACCATTGTCATGGCAACAGCCAATGGGAGCGGGGGGTTAATGAGGGGGTCAGTAGCCTGTCTAGCCAAGTGGGATTGTCAGTCATTCTCTTGTTGGCATGAATTCAAAGAATGTGGGTAGAACAGCGGTGGACAGTCTGGGACAACTAAATTAAGAAAAAAGAGAAGGAGGAGGATGGGAGTAGAAGAAGAAGATATGGGGAAGTAAAAGAGAGACGAAGCTGGAAAGCACCTGAAGTGTGAGTCAAGGGAGGAAGAGGAGGAGGAGGGCTGGTCGCAGCTGCAATAACACTGTCTGGCAGTCCGAGGGGGAGCTGCTAGACTTACAGCACACTGTGTACACACAGACGCACACATATACACTTAATGTGCATGCTCGGCTATATGCTCTAAAAACATTTTCTCATCAGCCAAGACTTTCTTGTGTCATACATTTCGTGTGTGTGTGTGTGTGTGTGTGCACCTTAGAAAACATATTAATAAGCAGCTGCCTCCTCTCTCTCGACACAATGCAAGAAAAAAGACTGCTCATGTCATTATAGGTATACACACACACACATACAAGCCCAGGTCAGCTAGTGCAGCCAGCCACAGGCACGGCCACAGCCGCTGATCCACACCCCCACATCTGGCAGCCTGGGATCTGGCCTTGGCCTCGGTTCACAGCCTGTGGTGGTCTGCTCCGGGTCTGGGTTTCCCAAAAGCATCTCGCCTTGCGTCTTGTCTTCGCGTCTGGTGAGACATAGCCGGACTCTTAGAGGACACAGTGTGCTGTTTACTTTGGTTATGGCAGCACTTAAACAAAAAATAAACAAGGGTATGAATTTTGAGTGTTGGCGTAATTTGAGGTCACGGTAGCAGCGAGGACGCCATGGATGTAAACGCGTGAAGATAGAAAGGTGGCACTTCAAAGTATGCGGTAGGGAGCAGTTTAATGACACATGCAGACCGTGCTTTGAGTTAGCAGCTACAGTTCATTTAGTCAGGCCTTAGTTTGCTGTAAATAGTCCCTTTTCTGTGCAGCTGTTGGTCGACTGTGACGTTTTCACTCTGGTGAGGAAATGATATCATCTAACCCTCCTCACTTTACTCTCCTTGTGAGTTCACTCACTTTTAAATTTTACTACTCTGGAGAATCAACCTCCTTGTGCAGCGGAGCTCGGAATAGAAGTAATAAATGTCTTTTGCTGAATGTTTGTGCCAGCGTTGAAGTTGAAATATCAAAAAATACATATATGTCTGTCCTCTGAGCATTGGAGTCAAAGATTCACAAGTTGACCCTGACTTGTAGGCAAGTCAACCCTCTAGTTTCTGTGCTTACTCATGCATAAGCATCATGGTTTTCGGTAAAAACAGAACAGAAACAAAAATGAAACAAATATAAAGTATCAGATTGGTTTGGTTTGAACTGATTTTAACCTGAGTTTGTAATTTCCCCACCTAAAAGTAAATAAGATCTGTTTACAGCAAGTACAGCACCCTCCAGTTACACGGCAGAAAGTGAAGAAAAAATGCTAAATGAGCTGCTGATTACACACCAGAGTCCCCTCATATATCTGCCCAAGGCTTTCGATACCACAATATTTTGTTAGATAAGCTTTAATCAAGGCCATGATCTTTCCCTAACCTTAACCGCAGTGCTTCGGTTGCCTAAACCAAACAACAGATGGGAGTCTGAATGTGAACCCCAGAGTCCTGAACTCTGTACGCCCACCATCCACCCAGACCACCTCGCTGCGAGTCCAGTGCGGTGCATAAATGTGGCCAGATGTTACCTCTGCAGCAATTATGTTGTTCATCACAATGTAATTGGGAAAACAATTTAGTAGTATATAAACACAATTCTAGGAGGCAGGGTTGGTACAGCTGGTTCAAATCATATCTTTCCTGGTTGTGACGATAGTTTGAAATCCGGTCCGCCAAAGGTGTCCCACAAGGATCAATATTAGGTCCCCTAATATTTATTTCCAAGCTTCCTTTTGAACATTCAAAATAATGGTAGTTTCTTAGATTAGAAAATAAAGGAAATTGTGAGCTCTATCTAATATAATATTTCCCAACATTAAAGCAAACTGATCCGAGGTGACACATGATTCAACAGTTTTTCTTGCAATTCAGGATTACACTTTTGTTTACAGCTGCTTTGACCTGAGCGGGATTTATGTGCTTTTCAGTGTGTTTACTGCAAACACTTGCCATGTCATTGAGCAGAAACAGAGATTTTTTTAAGAGAAAGCAAGCAGATCAAACAAAGATGAAAGTGGTTCCAGGCGCAGGAGGGAAAACACTTTGGGGAGGTATGTTTATGAACGCAGCTTAAGATCATAATCATGAAAACACAAGCTGGCAATAAGGCCTGAGTCGGCTGAAAGCTCGGCCTCCGGTGCTGCGAGGGGAAAAGCTTCTCCTTCTGCAACACTGAACTCTGCTCCCGCTGCTGCTTTTCTGTGTGCTCAGCAGATGTCTCCCACTGATGACATGCACAGATCTGAGCGTTAGCCCGTTTGCTGGCCTCAGATCAGTGTTCGGCTTTGTCAGGGACAGCGTAGAAAAACAAGGTCCGATCGCGGTTCATGTGATACTTGATGTGTTTGAATATTTTAGCCAACACGTGAGGAGCCGCAGGAAAGAGAAAAGAAAACATTTATCCAGTTCAGTGTGGTGTCACTGTAATTCAGTATATGCAGCCAACTTTCAACCAGCATTCACAACAGGTGAACTCAGCCTCGAGCTGGAGGGTTCAGCTCAGGTTTGTAGAGTACATTTATTCTGGCTTTATGCTTTTATTGAGAATTTTAGGTTAATATCTCATTGTGGAATGCATCACGTTCACCCATAAACACTTTTATGGTGCTCTTCCTGTTGCAGGAAATGTATCTGTAACCAATAACTGATGGTTCATTTCTTCCTGGAAGGATTATCAGCCTCAGTAAACACTTCTCTATCCATGCCTCATTTATGCAGCATCTTTACTTGCTTCTGTTCAGGGTCAAGGCAGCCGTTTCCCAGCATGCATGGGGGGAAAAAGGCGGGGAAACACCGGGGACAGGTTGCAAGTGTATTTGCATGGCTGAACACTTTGCCAGAATAAAAATACACCCTCCCAGACGACAACAATGCTGTCCATGTTTGCTGGCGAGCTTGTTAATGATGCTGTAGTTTACAAGCAGTCTGTTTCTCACTGTGGAAAAGTTTTGCAGCCGCTCGGAGGCCAATCTGGACCCTGTAAACAGACTACTTATTCAGATTATTTACAGGGGGCATTAAATCATAAGAGGGCTCTTCCTGTGTGCAGGATACACACTGTGTGTATAACCACTCTGCCTCTCTCTCTCTCTCTGCTACTCTCGGCTCGTGTCTCTCTCTCTTTTTGAGCAGCGTTTTGTCCTCTGAGGGTCTGCTCCCATGAAACGTTCGACGATAATAATGTGGCGACTGGAAATTCAGTTCCTCTCATAAAAGTCTAATTGCTCCTCCTGGTACTTCCGTGCGACACACACACACATACACACACACACACACACACACACACACACACACACACACACACACATTAAATTGTCACACCAAAGTGCCAAATGGAAACACCTTAAAGGTAAGTTTGTCATAGCTGCTGGTGTAACACTGCTTCCAGTTTTATGTAGTCCATTCACTGGGGTGGGCCACGTCCACAGGGCATTTAAACACGAAGAATCATCCCTCAATAAAGCTTACAAGACCCAAAATACCAATAATTAACTTCATAGATATCAGGGTGCAAAACTACACCACACTGACTGGCCTGTGAAATATGCAAAATGACATAACAACGTGTTTAGACTTGGCTATCGTAAAGGAAAGTAATTTGCTAAAAAAAGAATTTTTGGTTATGGTTGACAAGTCACCATGAAAAGACAGATTTATTCCAGAGTCCTGTGGGGTTAAACATGTCACCAGTGCCATAGTGCAGTTGCTAAAAAACAACTCTGACTTACACAGCCACCTTTATACTCTGGAACCTGCAGCCACTGGCACCCAAAGCAGGACTGGGGGATTTTTGCCACTGCATCATACTGAGGGGAAAAAAGCTTCACAGTGTGCAAAGATGAGTTTTCTATGTTATCTAAATCTTGCATCGAGAGCTCTTGCCCGGAATTTACCAAAGTCTGATGTCTCTGAGGTGGCCACAGGTGAGATCTATAACTCACTTAACGAGCCTTGTTTCCTGGGCTGAGAGTAAACAGCAAAAATAAATATTCACACAACCTCTACCCCAAATTCAAACAGCCTCTAAATTTAGAGGAGTATGAAAAAGAAATATTGACAGAAGGAATCTGAAGGTACGTGACAGCCATTAAATCTCTTTGATTTGAAAGGCGAAATAATAGCCCTAATATGCTTCCAGTGGTGGACTCTGAGCTTCTCTGAGCTTAATTGGGTGTATTTTACTCGAGCCTACTGCCATGCTAGCAGCTCTGTGAGGCTTCAGGTCAACAGACACGGGCAGTAAGGGAAATTTAAATTTGCGATTTGGGACCTTGAAGCTTACTTCACATGGTGCATTGACCTCAGTAACATCAGTCAATGGTACCGATCATTCCATGCAGCCATCAGTGGCCAGACCCACTTTTAGCTGTCTGAGACTGTTTGAGCGTGAGGCCTGTATACTCTGCAGACGTCTCATACACCTCATCCACACCAAGTCAGTCTATTTATCATTTTTCAGTTGCAGAAGTGGCAACTTTTATTGCTGTCTTATTTGCTGTGGGCAGTGTTAGTGGTGGCCCAGGATTTGGGTTGCTTTCTTCGGTAGCAGTTTGTGTGAGAGTGTTTTTCCTTCACTGCAGGTGCAGGATTGCCTGGCCTCTTCCAGGTATCGTAACAGCAGTGTAGTGTGAACAACCGTGTTGTTTGTGTGCGTGGTAGAAACAGAAACTGATGGCTTGGTGGAGGAAAAATTTGGTTGCCCTCATTATGGTTTTTAGGGGCATTCTGAGATTTCCAGGGGGAATTTTTAGCCTTTGACTTTGTTAATTTGCAATGCAGGGCACAGGGGTGCTTGAGCTAAATGCTAACATTAACCTGCTACCATTCTCATAATGAAATTGCTGACCTGTTGATTTTTGGCAGGTAACGCATACGATGGTCACCACTTACCTTAGCATGCCAACATTTGCTAATTAGCACTAAAACTACAGCTAAGGCTGATGGTGATGTCAACAGTTTTCCAGGTATTTGGACATAAACCAAAGTATTGAACAAAAAAGTTGTTATAGTCAAACATGATGGTGTATACCTAATCTTGTACTAATCCATTGAGTAAATGCGGAAATATTTTAATTAGACAATCAAATTTGACCTTTTAGTGGTGCTAAATGAGGTTGTTATAACTCAGTGTGTTTTCTTTCTTTCAGACCAGTCTCATATTAGATGTTTAGTGAAGAGGACATAAACACCCAGTAGGGTGGGGTTCATACAATCTTGAACCATTATGATGGGAAAAAAGCTGCCAGTTTCTTAAAGGGTGATAATGATCTAATTTATTTTACGTAGCACTGGGGTGGTAACATTAGCACCTCTGACTTTGCTCTGGTGGATTCATTTGTTAGCAGTGATAGATTATCGGTATTTTTTACATGTCAGATTCTGTCAAGTGAATTCCAGCATGAATGTTCATGTTCTCTAGAGGGCCTCATAGGACATGGGAGGAGCTGACATCATTAACAGCAGTAATCACACATTAAGCGTTTTTCTTTTCTGACTCACATTGTCCTTAAGAAATATTTCTCATCAGTGGTAATAATAGTGGCTAAAACTCACTGTTTCGTAGAAATCACAGGGAGCCCGCTACATTCTTCAAGGAAACATGAGAGTGAAGGGGTTAGAAAAGTTAACAAATAATGCTGCAGCCCACACCTGACAAGCGCAGCTGAAACGAAGGACCACACAGTTTGCGCCCTGAGAAACTGGGCCATAAGATCTATTAACACAATAAACCGCTGGGTGTAATTTCCCCACAGATGAGCCAGCTTCGCACTGCCAGGGACTGTCCTGTGGATGTCAGAAATAAACCTCGGAGTCTGCGGTGTAGGTGAGGGTTTCACGGCATCGCTTTGTGTGTTATGGAACAGAGGAGCTGGGGAGAAAGGTATTTAATTGGTGGAATTGATTGGATAAAAGTATGAGTGAGGACACAGAGGCTGACAGTTCAGCTAAGACTTTGTAAACCGAAGACTTACATTAAAATACTGTTCAACCAGGTATTATATTCTGCCATTTGCTAATGCCATTTGCAAATTGACCTAAGACCAGGAGATCCATGCACACACATCACACATCCATGCATGGGAAGGTGACTGGTGCATGATGCTCTAACGCTCTGCCAGCATTTTTGTTACGAGAGACGGTGAACAGCCCATTTTGAGCAAAGCGAGGGTGTGCGTTGGTGGACGTGGACTACTAATGCATCTTGAATTGGACGGTGCCACGCCATTCAAAATTCTCTACAGTTTATTTCAGTTTATTTCTCTAACAGTTTATTAGCAGGAAGACCTACAGGACAGTGTGAGTATTTTGGTATGAGGAATTCCACACTGGACAGCCCTCATGAAGCCCTGTCCTCTTGTCTTGTGGTTGTTTGACGGCTCATTCAGTGCAAATACAACAGCTTAGTTTGGATAAATTGAATGGCAGAGCCTGCCTGTCCTCTGTTAGACTGCACACTGACCTTTAATCTCATGTGGACCAAGACATATACCGTAAACACACGGTTTGTATTTTGCCTCTGCTGTCGTTCATACATCATGTGTGGTTGGAGGGGGGTTGGTGGAGCACTCCTCACACTGAAACCCCTGGGAAATATTTCATTTTTTATTAGAAATATGTGTTGTTCACCAGGATGTTTTCTCAGCACGCTGAGAAGTTGACAGATAGGTCTATTTTTGTAATACATTACGGGCTATCAGCACCCCTCCGGTTTGCAGATGCCCAGAAGGTTTTTTCCCATAATTCCTTGAAAGGAAAGTGAACAAATGGAAAAAAACCCACATGCTGTGACTTCAACTTTATAGAAGTTCTTAGAAAGTATAATAAAATCACAAAGGGAATGGAAAATTGGTTCATTGCGGATGACTTGAAGTTGGCGAATCTACTGATATTTTTTCTCACCAATAAGCAGCAAAGGTCAATGCTTAAAGCAGAGAATTGAGGTTTATTTGCATTATTATGAACCCGTACCTCTTTGAACATCTGTGTAAGCCCAGTTCTGCCAAAAAAGAGTAGAAAAACATAGGGAAGGTTAAATGAAAGAAAGAAAAGAGATAATTTGATTTAAGTTAGTGTAAAAAACTTAACTGGCAATGCTTTATGCTCAGAAAAACCATTACTTTGTTCATTTAATGCCACCTGAAAGCTTGTATAAGCATTCAGTGTACCAGCTGGACATGCCAAGTCATCATTATTCACATAACACTAACAGAGAAAAACAATGCATGTTGTTAGGTTTTATGTTTAAGTTCATCAGAACAACCTGAAGGTGATCCAGGGTTAAGATCTTTCTGCTGACATTTCGATTTGCACCCATTTAATGGTGTCAGGAAATAAAGTGAAACCTTAAAGGCCCCGACACCTCAGGATTTTCCACACCACCTTGGTATTTAAACGCCGGCTCTGAGCTGGGTGTTTCAAAGCCATGCACCAAGAGTGAGATCATCCTGCACTTACAGCTGCGGGACAAACTTATTACACATGTGGGCCACAAGATTAATGCTGTGTCCAAAGTGTGTGGGCGTCCCAAGAGATGCAAGAGCAAGATCAATACTCTTCACCCACTAGATGTCAGATTCACATGCATACAATCCACACATACTGTGTGATTATGTTAATAGACTATTAACCAAGATGGAAGCTTATCCATTGTGGACTTATGTGGAAAACTCATGTACATCAGATTTCGCAGAACTGCCCCTTTAAAGTGGCCATGCTGAGGTGTTTATTTACGACAGGCGACCGCAGACCGTGTCCAATCGCTCTGCTTTGTTCCTATTGGCTTCTTGCTGTTAATGACCCCCATCCCTGACAACAAACGAGCCGCACTGTGAAAAGAAACCTGCGTCACGGCCAGGATGCTGCCCGGCCAGCTCCAGCCAAACAGTAAAGATCACAGTTCAAATGTCAATGTCGGGGTTAATGTACAGATCAGACACCAAGCAGTTTGAAGGCTTGGGTTAAGTCAATATTTTGTTTGTCTTCAGTGTGTGGATTCAGGCCAGGCTTTGCTTTGCACCAGTCTATTATAAATTAGTTGAAGTTAGATAGTCGAGGTAACAAGAACTGGTATGAAAAAGATAAACGAGGAAAGAAATCTTTTGTATCTAGGGGCAGAAAAAGGAACCAAAGCTATCTGAGAAAGAGACAGTTGCGTAACAAAATCTTCATCTTTTATCATTAATTGCTTCCTCTGTGCATTCAAAGTCACTGAGCCGTCAGGGTCTAATGGGATAAACATTTCTGTTTTTCTGTTTTACGCACCTGCTGGTTTTGGCTTTGTCCTGTGGGAGGCTGCCCATTAGAGCAGATTAGATTACACACATGCACTCACACTTGCGAACTTCAGTCATTAGTCACTGCAGTATCATTTTCAGTTCTCAGAGTGGTTCTGGACTTCCCAGTCAGGCAAGGGAATGTGGAAAACTGTAAGGGACAAAACGGGACCTCAAGGCTGAGAAATAGAGAAATTTGAAGAACAATTTAAACAGTATATTTTGTGTTACAACTATTTACCTGATGACTGATGGGAAGAACAACATGAGGCTAGTGACTGAGTAAGCTAGGATAGATTTTGGCCCAGTGGAAAAGTGGGAGGAAAGTTCTTAAACAAGCGCAAAATGACATGTTTTCTTCCTCAAGAGCTTGATAGGCGTGAGCACTGAGAGACAAGCATTGGTGAAAATATGACATGTTACTATACGGATGTACAGCGGAGAGGTGGTTTTACTGCAGTAGAGCTGCAAATTGAATTCCATGTCAACTGCCATGAATCCAACTGGACCATCAAATAGAGAACGAGCATACGAGAGTTCTTGTCTTTGCCAAGGCTGCATCAAAATAGCAGGAGGCAATCAGAGTTTGGGAGAATATCTAAGTACCAGGAATGGACGATGTACAGCAAATGTCTGTACAGTTGGAACAAAATGATCCCACGTTCAAATTCATGTGAATGATGCAAAAAAGCTATTTTGCTTTCCGTCTGAACACGCCAACGCAACCAAGAAAAGATGCTTTGAGCCTTGCAGTTCAGGAGCAAGAAGTACTTCCAAATGATCAAACCAAACCTCACTGACATTCGTTAAGTAGTTGATGAGAAATGCACCTTGATGCACAGTTCCAGCTTGCACTTTCATTGATTGAAACACACACATTCCCGCGAGTAATGTACGACGCACACCTCACACGCCCGTTGCGCAAATTGCCTCGTTTTCACCCGCCGCTTCCTCCTGCTCTCTGTTAACAGCGGACAATCAATCAGGGTCATTTCCTGCGCAGAGTGGACATCCTGTCTCACAGGATGTGGCTTAAGAGGGTCATGGGCACAAGAGACTTGGTGGGCAGAAGCAGCGAAACCCCCCCACCCCCAGCCCTTCATGTCAGGAAATCTCTACATGGCTACTAAACACCATACTGTATGTAAGTGTGTAATGTATACCCAGGCACTGAGTGCAATAAGGAAATATCTAGAGGTTAGTTCTAGTTAATATAAACAATGTACGTAGTTTCTAGAGTGCATGTTTAATGGATTGGAAATTTGTGAAGTTTGGTGCTCACTGCCTCAACTTATAAAACACTTCTCTCCTTCTCCTTTTTGCCGTAATGTATAGTGCCTGCCTTGCTAGTTTCGAGGTCCTGTTTCCTTTGCTAACTCCTAGTAATACCAGGGTGAGAGAATGGAAACAGCATGTGAGTGTGTGGGGGTGCAGGTGGCGCCTTCAACATGTGTGTTTGCGAGACACAGCAGTGCGAGGGTTGTGCAACGCCAGTGCCGACCACATTTCTCACACACACATGCAGTACAGGAGTAGCTGACTGTCAGATAGGGCAGATTCTGGCTTTGGGAGCATCTTATAAATAATGTTTCTCTGCCCCTGACAAGCCACTGTGAACAGATTTTAGGAATTTGAAGAAAATGCTTATCAAAGCCAGCACCACAAACCAACTTCCAGCCTGCTGATCTGTAGCAAATTGCATTCATGATTGTGAGATTCAGAGATTCTGTGTTGCTAGTAAAGAGGAGATGCCTGAGCAGTCTGTTGAGACGCCTTTCACACCTCAGGAGGATGTCTGCTTGTGTACAGGTTTTAAAATAAAAGCACACTTCGGCATCTATAAAAGCCCATTGAAGACCAGCTCCACATGAAGATCAAAGAACTCGTATAAGTTTACTCTCAAAGTTTACATTCATTCACTTCAACTTCTTTTTTTCATTATTGCAGTTTTACCAAAGAAGGCCATCTGCTTTGGACAAATGGCTTAGGTCAGGCCTCGGAAACTTATGTAATGACGAGTGGATCTACACCCCTTCGGAAATATTTCACAACGTTTCAGGGAGGGCAAAGGACGAGCCGCTTCTGGGGGGAAAAAGTAGAAACGGTAACAGTGGAGTGATTCACGTGAAGCCAAATAGGTGGTTTTTAATGTGGAGATTTGTGTAGTTTAGAATGGGGTTTGGCGCAGGTTGAAGATGCCATCTGTGTCCCAGGTTAACTTTATTACTGTCAGTGGAGCTGAAATGAGCTGAATTATCCTGATGAACTTCAACCGTCTTTTTTTCCTGCAGACTTACATATTAAATAAAGTCCCTGCTGTAAAGCTTTTCCAATGAAAGTGACATTTCGGATGTCTCCAAAATGGAAATATGCTATAATCAGAAATAGTTGTTGTTCTTTAAGAGCAGGACCAGATTAACCTGCTGGGGGGCAGAAATGAGTTGTGAGTCCCTTTTTCTCCCACGATGTGCTGTATGTATCCTGTTACCTGAAGGTGCCCACATGTAGGCACACGACAGGCAGATAATCTACCTGCCTGCCGAGTTTCTTGACCTCACACTGCTGGTACATTTTGAAATAGACACATTTCACTACCAAGAAGGTTTTGAGAGTTGACAGCCAGCAGCAGAAATAATGAAAGTGTTAACACTAGATTTTGAGGCAGGGATCCTCCTTTCCTAAGGAATAGCAGCAATGTGGGAAATGCAGCCATATTGGACAATTCTGCACCTCACACTTTATGCACAAAAGATTCAATGCCAACATTTTTTTTAAATTTTATTTGCCAGGACAATGATCTATATTGAACCTTAACAATACTGTGGTGCGGGTATCGTAGAAAGCAAGAATTTTGTCTGTAGGTGCTGGACGTGATCGTGGGTTTTGCAGAAACACACAGTATTGAGATTCTTGTGTGGTGATAAGGTTGATAGAAAAATAAATGCCACTAGATAAACCTTGAGCCAGTAGAACCCCCGAGGGTCTGGAACCCCAAGACAGTCACCCACTTCACTTGTCGAAGAGTAAGACGGTGATTCTCTCAAACTTTACTCCATTTCTTCCCATTCTGCACGACCAGGGTTGACAGAGATAGTCAGCAGCAATTGTAACTGCACCAAGATTATTCTGCCAGAAAACTCAGTGTGCACATCACAACATATCTGAGTTCAAACAAGTTGGTGTGCAGTTTGCTTCTTTTTTTTTGCTTTTTTTGCAGTGTGGGTGCAGCTAATGAAGACACTGACAGTCAGTCCTACGCAGGCAAGTGACTCAGCCGCGTGCTGATTAAGGGATCTGCTTGCAGTGGAGCCATCAATCAAGCGCAGGATCACTCCTACTCTCACTCCACAGACTACGGCTGTTATGTCGTGTTTATCCAGCTGCTGGCTCGGTGCCTCTGACGGAGACCCCTGCTCCTGTCCTGGCTATCTGACGGAGGTGCACAAAGACTGCAGCAGAAGGCTGGGAATTCAATCCATGCGTGGTTACGTTGCCAATTTGAGTTCAGTTTATAGTCATATGTTTAAAAAATTACAGCTGAAAACTGTGTCACAACCTTGTCTCCATTCCAGACGTACAAAATAAACAATGTGCACACGGTGCATATAAAAAACAAGCGTTTGAAATGTTTCTATGCACCGCTGCCAGCATGGAAAAAACATACAATTTAGTGCACTCTGGGAAAGTTGGAAAGGTTGGAATCTCAACTCACCCACGTAGAGGAGGATTTGCAGCTCAACACCCAGCAGAACAGACATATGGCTCAGAGGTTTGGAGCCGAGATACATCGGAAGCAATGGAGACTGAAATAAAGAGAAAAAAACAGCAATAGAGATGACAGAAATAGAGAAGAGAGAAATTTGTTTTTATTTGCTTTGCTTTTGCTTGATAAAGTGTGCTGAGAGTAAAAAATTTGCTAAATGAGACATATCCAAGGAAGCATGTGGAATACAGACAAATACGGAGGAGACACTGTACGATGAGTCGAGATGAAATGAGCCAAAGAGCTGGGAGAGACCAGCATTTCTTGGTTTGCATGTCCACCGGGAGGCCAGACGGAGTTAAGTAAGAGAGCAGCTGCAGTAGGCAGGATATAAAACCAGCTACTCCCATGGAATCCCCCAAACTCCTCCAACCAACAGTCAGCTCTCAGCTCACTCCTGGCCTCCAGAGAGTCCATCACATGGAGCGAGGAATGTAAAAAGTTTAATTGAAGTCACCTAAAACTCTAAAATAATGTCTTTCTGCTGATTAGTCCTGCGGCTGTCAATCAAACAATCAAGGTTTTTGGACTGGAGCGACGCCAGAGGAAGCTGGAACGGCAATCACAGCCAGAAATTAGGAAGAAAATACAATATATAGCAGGCCTGAAATGTAATCCAGCCGATTATGTTTTTAATCAACATAACCAGCAGAAATTTATAGTGAATATATCTCCAAAACATTCACTGACGTAATTCGTTTTTCACTGGCAACTAAAGCATGAGCAACGACTCAGAGCACTTGATTAGGCTGGGGGAAGATTGAAAACGCATGCTGTCTCATCTTTCATCAGCTTTCTCAACATTTAACCAAAACTATGATCATTCCTCAACCTTAACCAAGTGCTGTCATACTCCAAAGCTAACAGCATGTGGGATGCAGGTTGTGAGCCCTGCACCAGCTTTGTGTGAGCTCAACCGTAGCTTAGTTTAATACCTTCCACAGACTGTTTAATAAATTGTGGACAGAGCCATTGGTTTGCGGACTACTGCTTTCATTGCTGTGCCTCTATTCTGATTGGATCATCTGTTTTACCATAAGTGGGACCACAATTTAGTCTTTAAGGGTTCAAGGCTTCACTTTTCAAAACCAGGAAGCTCTGTGCATTATTTATAGTGTCATTTATCTCATCATCTGCTTTGTTCTGTTTGTTTTTAATACAGGAATACGTGACTTGTGACTGTTGTAGTGTTTGGCTGGATTCCTGCTTGTTTCTCTGTTTGCGTGTATGGGTGTGGTTGTTTCATCAGGGTGTGGTGACCTAGTTTCCTACTCCTGCCTATTCACCTGTGCACCTGTTGGTAATCCACTCATTAGCCTCACCTGTAGTCCACATTATGCAAACTTTCCTTCACTCTTTGCCAGATCGCTCCGTGTGGTGCTTCATTCAGCTCCATGCCTCTCTCCTCATGTTATCTCTGAACCTGCCTGTTTTACCTGTGATCTGGTTCATTGCCTCCTGCTTTACTAACTTGCCTGCTGCACTCTGATCCTCCTCCATTTTGAACAGATTAAACAGGCTTTTGCATGTTATGTTAGGATTCAACTCATAGCTGTAGCATAAGTAGTGATGGTGGTGCAGGAACTGAACAGTGGCAAGTTTAGCGTGAAACTAACTGGTTACAGCAGAAGCTGGAATCAGTTTGAGCCTCAGATGCAGACAGTACCTACAAACAAACAGCAAGCCCTGTCAGCAAGTCCTCAGTTTGAACCTTAGTTGTGTCTTTCGACTCCCCCGTTAGTGAAAAGCCATTTCCCTGCAGCCAGCAGACGGACTGATGAGAAGTACTCTCAAATCCCACACCACCCTGAACACACGCAGACAAGAAAACACACATTTCTACTTGATCACACACTTTTCCCAGCCTTTAGTGTGAAAAAGCAGTAGTCTGACATCACTCGTGTTACACACTGAGACAGACAGCTTGTCCCACAGGATTAGTCTGGGGTTTCCCGCACACACACACACACTGACATCATCTGGTGCCAGCCATGGCCATGGTATATAAACTTTATGTCTGTGTGTAGATGTGTCTGCAAACCTGCTCATGTGTGCAGTACAATTTTGTGCATATTTATGTTGGTTTTCTCATTAAGGAGAAGGTCGGGGAGGCCACCTGTGAATGGCTGCTCGTTGAGCACCTACAATGTCCATTTTTGTGTCCAAAACTGGCAAACTCTGAAGTTTGTGAATGCTTGGTTGGGAATAAGAGAACATTCAGCAGCATTTTGTTGTGTGTGACTGTCTCTGTGCAGTGTTACTTGATCTGGTGTAACCAGTAGTTTATGGTGTCTAAAGTCAGCTAACATTATTTGGCATTATAGGTAATTTTGCTGACTTTGTGGCTTGTCTCTCTCATGTTACACTAGATTTCAACATGTCACAAGTAAACATGATGATCTCTTTAAAGCAACAGACACAAGCGAATCACTGGAAATCAATGGTAATGGTAACTGGTTACCTCTGATGCCCACAGTGGCAAAGTTTCACAGTCTTGCTTTAAACAGTTCATTCACATTTCAAAGCATATTTTCTCACTGCTATGCAGCCATGCAGAGAGTTTTGGTTTTACTTGTCCACCCCAGTACATTGGAGATGAATGGAATTCAGTTGGTGTGCTCACACATCTCTCTCCATAAACTGTGTGGTCTTGACAGAATAATCCACAGAGCACAGTCTACTTCAAATTCCACTTACTTTACCCTTTTTTCCTCTTCTTCAGTTCTTCGGTTGTCGGTAGAGAACGTGATGCCAGCTGAACTATCTCCATCAGGAAGAATGTGAGGTGTGGTTGAAAGCTCTGGAAAAAGCTAGCAAATGGACCTTGAATTAATATTTTTCGTTTTATTGTTTAGCTTTATTCAGTTTTTGCCACGCTACTGCTTCCAAGGTCAAGAATGAGCTTTCCTGCTTCGCACTGTCAACAGCTTTCATACTTCAGTCTTTGGCACGAAGACGCTCCAAAGAAAACTGTTGACAGCACTTAAAGATGAAATCAAAACAATGTGCACCAATGTGGGGAAGTGAGAAAATGTTTATTTTTTTTATTTTTTGTAATTCGGGGAACAAACTCTTTAATGCTATTAACACTGATGTTATTAGTTGCATGTTGATTGCATTCCATCAACAGTTCCTCCCATCTCCCTCAGGCTCAGATTATGTATTTACGCATCAGTAATTAAACAGTGTGATGACACATCCAGCATGTGCGCATATTTTTTCAGAAATGTAATCGACTCGGCTTAAATTTCAGCCGAGGGGCTCTATCTCCCTGACATTTCCCCTCTCCTGCTCTCTGTTTTTGTCTTCTCCTTTGTCTCTCTGTCATGTCTGGAGAACAGATTAGAGGCAGTGAAAAGAGGTCACACATGTGTGCGTATCTTTTTCTTTTCCCGACTTCCTCTCATATTACTCTCTCCCTAGTTTCCATCACTCAACGCAAACATCTAACCTACCCGGTGGTGGAATGTAACTAAGTACTATTACTTTAGTAGAATTTTGGGGTACTTGTACTTTACTTGAGCATTTTTTCTCCTTCTAAGCATTGATATATCATTATGGGGTAATCTACCCCGCAGTATGTAAAGTATTTCAAATTAGTTCCACCCTTAACAGCTGCAACCTTAAAGTATGCATCCATATAGTCCAGTAATATGATACAGTATATATTAGTCTGAAATGCGCCCTTCTGCATAATAAGTGCTTTCGCTTTTGGGACTTTAAGTGTATTTTGATGCTTTTGTGCCTTTACTTAATTAAGAAGAATGCAGGACTTTGACTTGTCACAGAGCATTTTACAGTGTTAAGTGATCTGAGTGCTTCACAGCTCCTCATGTAGAGACTCCTACTTGGGGAGATATAGTTTCTGGCTGCATCTTCACACTGTATAAGCTGACCTCACCAACTGTCTGTCTGGCTCAGCGCTTTATTTGGTCGGGACCGGCCAGATGGATCAGATTGTGCATAGAACTGAGAGATGCAGATTGAGCATAGTACTGGAAGTGCTGGGGCTCTGACAGTTAATACCCTCGCTGCTTATGGCAAAACTGAATATCTAAGTTGCTCTGGAAAAGAGCATCTACTTTCATATGACTGTCGATTATTTGTTCATATTATGCAAAGGGAAAAAATCACATTTGAATCAGTCAAGCAATACAAACGCAACCAGCCACCATCATTTTTGAGCCGAACTGACATCATTGTAACCAGGATGTAACAATGATTCATATTCACTTTGTGGCCTGTTTATGAGGAAGGCTCCATTGAAGTTCATGTTTGACTTGGATGTACTTCTAGGAATTCAAAATCTATGTCCACCCCCCAAACATGTAAGCCTTCATTAAAGGTGCTGACAAAGGAGTTGTTATGAGTGTGTGTGTGTGTGTGTGTGTGTGTGTGTGTGTGTGTGTGTGTGTGTGTGTGTGTGTGTGTGAGAGAGAGAGAGAGAGAGAGAGAGAGAGAGAGAGAGAGAGAGAGAGAGAGAGTCGTAAGTCCGAACAATTAATAGGACTCTGCTGACAGACAGGGGGGAATCTCTGTCAGGGTCTGAATGGGAAGGAGGAGGATAGAGACCAAAACCACCCACACATATGTTAGAAGATGGACACAGATAAAAGCCTAAAATATGTATACGCATGCATTACACACAGGTCATGATCACAGCATAGGTGCTGTTGCGTGGAGTTCATGTCTGCTGTCTTTATAAAGTTGGAGGACTCAGGAAAGACAGGTTTGAATATGAACAGTCAAAATCAAAGCAGAAAAGGCCAAAATATCCTCTCATATAGTCAGTAATGGGTCACACTCCAAATACAATAGATCCTACACTTCCCATGATGCAACCTGAGAGTGTTTTTATTCGGCCCTCCTGGTCTGCTCCTTTCATTTTCATTTTAAATATGAGTATATTATTCAGTATTTCAAAAGCTCAAGAAGTCTTTCTGATAACTATATTGATCTCACGACCTTGCACATTTATGTCGCGACCCTTTGGGATGGTTGCGACCCAAATGTTGGTTATAATGTCTCATTAATTGGAGACGTGCATGTAAAAGTCAAACCAGGAAGTTGGCCCGCAAAATCCAATGTGATCACTTTAACTGTGCCCCTTCTTCTCTCTTCAAAATGAGTATCTTAACTGATGGGAATGATGAGCGACATACCAAATGTGACGCAAAATTTCAAAGGAAAAGCAAAACACCAGAATGCTCCTAATACTCAAACTACCCGCTATCCAACTGCATGAGACCTGAGGCAGAACATTGCTGGGAAATATCAATTGTGGTCATCTGACTTTCATTGGACAAATTAAACATTGTGTCTAGTGTACACACATCCACGCCTCTTCCATTCTAAACACTTCAAGCCTTGTGAAGTTTTACCAGCCGCAGCTGACCTCTCACCCTCAACAATCTGTTCGGACACTCCCTGCTTGATTAGATTTCCTGCTGCAGGTCAAAAGGATAGAGGTAAGGAGAAAGGTAGAGGGAGAGAGAAAGTAGGAGAAGCAGGAGGGTGGAGGAGAGCTTTGGAAAGTCAACGACTTTGCCCTGTTCGCTCCTCTTACGCACACTTTCTGTCAAAGAATATGGGTCACAAAAACACATTCCAGCCTCTGAACATTCATGCGATCTCTGTGAAAGCGGATGAGATGGAGGTGAGAGGAAAGTGAGTGCACTTTACTCAAAAAAGCATGAAATGGGTCAAAATCAGGCAAAGGGAGGAAAAGGAGTGAGGCGGTAAATCATTCAGAAGGTCATTGGAGACATTATTTTGAGCAATGGTTTTCACTTTAACAGATTCTGTAATCCTGAGATAAATTATAGCCGACCCCCGCTGAGCGTGGAGATCCTGCTCAGAGGTGATGTGAACTCCTGCTGTTTTAAAGCAGCTCACTCTGGTTCACAGTGTATCGCTTCAGAGTATCCACAGATGATGGATTTGACTCATGATGGGTGGCAGATTCCATAACATCTTTTTTTTTTTTTTTTTTTAAATGGTTAGGATTCAACAGCGTGTCGTGAATTCTCCGTTTTCCCGCCTGAAGGCTGTGTGTGTGTGTGTGTGTGCATGTGTTTATGGGTGTGATGTATGTCTTTAACCCGTCTGACCTCGCATGTGTTATTGAACTCAACTGTACACCAGACACGCTGAATTGCTTTTTCAGCATGTGCTGTTTTTTGTTTTGAGCTCCTTCACGGGCAAACATCCCACTCTGCATCCTCACATTCACTTACGGTGAAGGTCCTTAAAGCCTCTTCATCAAAATCTGCCACACTTTATGGAACCTTGGGGGTAAAATATGGGCATCTTGTCTCATCATTGTGGGACACTTCAATTGCTAAATTCCATAAATCCATCTTGTCACAGGTATAAGTCTCTAAGTGACCTGAAGCAGAATAGTCAGTCTCCTTGCTCAAATTAAATTCTTGCTTGAGTTTGTTTGGCTGCACTGTGGACAGATAGGTGGGGGCTGCTACTTTGTGCCCTGCAAGGCAAGGGTCATGTGACAGCGGTAGGAAATCCATCACGACTGCTGGGGAGCTAAACTGCTAGTGTGTTTACTACTATTGACTAGATAAGGGTCATAGTTTTGAGGAAGGCTAGCAATAAAGGAACTCAGGTAGCACAGACAACAACGAATCTGTTTCCTGTTGTGTATCTGCAGCACGTTTGTGTGTTTGGTTGTGTTGGGAGTGTTTGCAGTACAGTTGTGTTGACAAATTGATGATGATTTGCCTCTGTTTTGTCTCTTTGCATGCGTTTTCTTAAGCTCCATATAACAACCAGGATTGAAATCCTAAGAATTACGACCATAAAAACAACCCCTGTTCAGTTTAACTTTGTGAACTCATTCTGTCAAACAGGTGTCGAGTTTTTCACCATTTGCACGTTTGCATATAAAACCCATAATTTAGTAATCCATTCATGTATCCAGTGAAGTCAGACCAATAAAAGATGCTCTCTCTTCCCGTTATTTTTGCAGGATTTTCTTGGCAGTGGGGCTGCAGCGTGCAGAAAACTTAGCAGGGCAGGACTTTGTCATGGCTACTTCCACAAATGCATTCTGACATGTTTAAGAGTCTGAGAGACACTCAACTGATGCAGGCATGCCATGCGTGTCAGAGAGCTGATAAAGACATGTGCAGAGCGCACCATGTGACATGTACATACATGTACATAGCCGGTGCCATTGTGGTTGTTAAATGTCTTGTTGACATGAACCATGCTGCGGCTCAGATGTTTGGTTTTCACTGTAACGTAACGAGATAGTGACAACATGTCTGTCACTGTGTGTGCTTTGTACTTCTGTGGGATTATTTTCGTGCGTGTGTGTGTGCTACATGCGGCTCGTGCTCTTTGACGCAAAGCAGTGTCGTGCGCTCATTCAAACAAAGTGCTCGCAGATCAGTTCGTCAGCACAGCGAGGTCAAAGGACGACACTGAGTAAAGCTGAAAGTCTTAACAGCTGACACCAGATATTCAATAAACCCGTTTCACGGCAGACAGGATGCTGGTGTGTTTCTGCCGCATGCCATTTTGATTAGAAGTGAAATGCTGCCACAGACATAGAATAATCAGAAGGGACATTTATTTTAGTTCATTTTTTAATATGTATTGTGATTTCTGATGGGCCCCTTAGTCAACAGCTTTTAGATACTGCTTTCAGGAACGTTTTAAGCTGGAAATTTCCTCTGAACACACACTCTTGTGCCCAGATTTATATAACAGGGTGTTTTGGCTTTTCTGATAATTGTGGTGCTATGCTGGCAGGCTGACCACTGCCCATGGGCACTGACCTACTTCTCCAAAAGCTTGCTGTTCTTTTAGGCCGCTCCCAATGATTTATCTGTGACCAGCGTGTGTGTGTGTGTGTGGAGCTTGTGGGTTGGTGGACTTCATGCGCGAGTGTGTCAGTCTGTCAGTGTGTCAGTGTGTCAGCGTGGACCAGGCGGGGCGGGTGACACAGTTTGTCAACAAGGCTGGCAATTTCCTGTCATCAATCTCTGTCAGACACGTAGGCATACGCACTTAGAGTGTGTTGACAGATGCAACAAGGAGGCCCGCCTGATCAAGCATAGTTACAAGTGTCCTCTCTGAACCGCATCCTCCGCAGTCTACTGTACTGTAACTCAACCAGACAGGACTCTCACAGGAAGTCGACCTTTGACCCCGAGGTCATTGACCGTGAGACCCAGACACACAACAGGAAGTGATCTTTTTTTTCTCCGCTAAATCAGGCCAACAGACGCTGATCCTGCACGCTCCTCCACACATGCAGCAGAGCCTGCAAGTGACCACGGCACGACATCATCATAGAGTCACACAACCTCAGCAGCCGTCGCCTGCGGGAAAGCACAAACAACTTGATCAGAGGAAAAGACAGTCCTCAGTTTAGATATTGTCAGCGTTGCTCACAGTTTTTTCTCTGGATCCGTATCATGTTTTTGCCCTTTGAAAATGCAAAGAATGCTTGAATAAACACAACCAGACTCTCGCAGAGCTCTGCCACAGATGACAAACGTCTGAAGCCAAATCGACTTTTGACCCGCGAGACCAATAACATTCTTTCATGTGGAGAAACGAAGTCCATCAGAGGAATTCCCACTTAACGCAAGATAAACAGCCAGAGTCAAGGGTTGACATGCTGATAGACAGGCGGCCAGTGAGCTGATCTACACAAGGGGAAGCACCCATGCATCCCTTTCCAAAGATAGAGCATTGGGTTATTGTGCCTTTTTTGTAAATATAGCTCTAATAGCGAGGCTGAGGTAGTGACACAAGGAAAACTCTGTCACGCTTAATTGAAGTAGAACATTTAAGCATTATATAATGGTTGGTGTGGCTGTTCAAGAAGGAGTCCAAATGGGTGTGTTGAGCCAATTCTGCCATTCGTCCAAGGGGTATTAGTGGGGTGGGAACATGATCCTGGAAGCTGGGGAGTATCAGGAGCCATTAAAGGGAGGTGAGGTGAGGAAAAACAGACCATGGCCTCTGGACAGCATCACAGTCCAGTGAGTCCAGGGTGGAGGCCTGGAAGAGAGGAGAGGAATGAGAGGTTATGGCGGGTGTAAAAAAGGATGTATCGTCATGATATTCTGCACTGGAGAGGACACATCTGATGCTCAAAAGACGCACTGGCGGTTGACATTGAAGAGGTGTTCAAACCACAGTGCAGTTTGGCCACTGGTGGAGACAGAATTTAATACTTTGAAGTCAGTAATTGAAGCTGACACAACTTGAATTACCATGCCAGAGAAACAGATTCGAAAGGTACCCAAAAGGAGAATAAAAACACCAACATGACACGAGACAACGTTTCGTCAGATCTCTGAGGACCGCTGAGCGCTAAACTGCGAAGTGCAAAGTTCACGCTTGAAGCCTGGCGGAACCGGCGCTGGCGGTGAAGTCATGGTTGCCTCCAGGATGAAGACATGCGAACAGCTGCGGCCGCTGACCTCGTCCTCTGGCCCTCGCCGCTGCAGCAGTGCTTACATAATCCCAATGTAACGCTGTGAGAACGCTGGTTTGGCACCCGCTGCTGACATTGCCACACGCTAATGCAGTGAAAAAGGAAAAGAATTCACATGTGTGTGATTAAGCAAGTGTACTGTCAACTGGAAATTGCACACACACATACTTCAAAAAGAGGAGGTTATTATGGGAAAAAGCAGCGTAAATCACCTTCAGTTGACCACTAACTATCAAAGTCATTTAACCACCTTTCATCGTTCTCTTCAAACAAGGCCAAGGCAACCAAACTGACTCATCGTAGAACCACTAAAGACAGAACGCTCCCTCGCTGTCGTTCTGTAACCAGCATCCCGCTTTTCAGGCCCGTCTGCCCCCGCTGAAAACTCAATCGTCAGCATTTTGATAGACGCACACACAAAGACACACGAACACGCAAAGCGCAGATCGTCTCCAGATGTCTAATTGGAGAGAGACATAAATAGGGTAACAATGGCGGAGGAGAGAGTCATGAAGTCAAGCTGAATCAGATGAGGAGCTCGTGGCTGTCTGTGTGGATTAACAATTACCGGCACGCACACGTTCATACAGATGCACAAGCACGCTCACTGCGAGGTTTGATCTGCTGGAGTCCTGCATTTTGTATGTAACACTGACCTTTTACATAGTTACACAGGTCAGTTCATCATCTCTGTCCATCTACAGTTGATCTTTCTATCCATGATAGAAGGTTGTTAGATAAGGGATGGGTAGATGTGTCATCATAGATAGATCCACAGACAGTATCCAGATTTTTCCAGCAAGTGTTACAACCCCCCTCTGTTAGAGTTAACCCCGAGTAAGTTGTAATATTTCAGTTATTTCAGTTGTACCGCTTCAAGTGGTCATTTGCCACAGAGGTGTGTGTGTTCCTCATATAAAAGCACGATTAGTCCGACTCAAATATTTTTTAATTATTACGGCAAAACCAAAATGTGTAGCATTGAAAACCAAAGCTGAACTGAAAAAGGAAACACTGGCTCTTTAGATGTCATGTTACAAGTCACTTCAAAGGGCTTTGTAACATACTGACAGTCTCTTCATATTTGAACTTTCTTCAGAACAAAGGGAGGCCAGCTTGACTGATAAGTCTCTGTCATGGCCACACACTCGCCTTATCTGCTTTATCAAGGCCGTGTGGGTGGGGTTGTATCATATATGATGGACAGTGAGCAAACAGCCCCACCGATCAACCAACTATCCTCAAATTCTGACTCAAATGTGAAAACTTTGGCAGAAATGTTTTTGTGCATATTCATGGTGAGATGTTCATTGAGAGGGTTTTTAAATTGTAAGGAGATACTTGTTCATACTATATTTGCAAGAGTCTTTAAATGCACAAATATGCTGGTTTGGGAATGACAGTTGCTCTCTCTTTTGGTAACCCTATCCCCCGAGAAGTTCTGCTCATGAACTATTTTGCATTAGTAAATATGGTTTGTTGTAGTTGTCTAAACATAACTGCCTTTCTTCTGTGCACATTTTCTGTTACGTGTTGCTGTGGTTGCTTTTTCCTGCCAGAGAAATTGAACACACATATGCAAAGACATTCAAACACATTGCACACGCACACACAAAATGCAAAGCTATTCAAACACAGCCTGCGGGTGATGTTGAGGACCATGCAGGGGTCAGTGTGAAGGGTTATCTCTGCGACCAGCCGGCTGACGTTGCAGGGAGGCTCTCACAGATTGTATCTCAATAGGAGACAATGAACTCTCCCAGCGCCTCTCCATTAAAGACCAGCATGGCTGGACTTTCTCTGCCCATGTCAGACTCCCTCCTATTAAATGTGATTGCAAGTGTTTGCTGCTTTTAAAGGCCTCCTCCCACAGACCTCATCACCCCCTTCAAATCTTTATGAAAACAATCTGCCAGACAAAACTACATTCATATGTACGCTGAGCTGTGAGTCTATTGATGGACAGCTGGGCCTTTTTTAATGGGCAGCAAGCATTCAATAGACTAAATCTGACTGTAAAACAAGACTGAAAATGATGGAATTCAAATGGATTTTGGTACCGTACTTGGGTATGGATGGGTATTCTTTCCAATTGTAATAGGACTGTGTGTCTGGCTTCTCTATTCATCTCTGGTCGCCCCAGGATGTAAAGATTAAGCCAATAAACAACTGTCATACCTGTATAATCTTCAGTAAAGCCAAAGAGAACAAAGGAACTGGAAGAGTGCACTCAACAGAGTGCAGATCTCCACCAGGTGTGTCTGGGTGGAGATCAGGTGTCATGGTTTTGGGTGTTGGTTTTGTTATTTCCTGCTTTATGTTGAAAGTTTTCAACTCCTGTGTCATCTTTTGATTTACTTCCTGTGTTTCCTGCCTTCGTTAGTGTTGCTTTGTTTCACCTGTGCCTCGTTAGTCTTCCCTCCCTTGTGTATTTAAGGCTTGTTTTCCCTCTGCCTGTGCCAGTTTGTCCTTGTTACTTGTGTATAAAGCCTTCCAGCCCTCTCCCAGTGTTTCCCAGTGTTTTCCAGTGTGTTTGGATTATTACTTTGTTTTTTCCCTGGACCTCGCTTGTTTTTGGATTTTAAGATTTCTCTTCGTGTTTGGACTCATTCCTGTGGATACAGCCTTTGCCTGCCTCACCATCCTGCAAGCCTTTTGTTTGTTTCTTTTCTTTTTTTTCAGTAAATCATTTGAGCTGTCCCAGCTCCAACTCACTCGTTTGCATTTGGGTTCAAAACCTTCCTTCCTTGTTTTCCCTGTTTGCATCAATTGAAGGGGAGACTATATGCAGGTTCCAAAACACCAGAGATGCAAAATATCAAAGCAAAAATGCCAACACAAGAATCCATGACCTCCATGTACGATGTCTCTGGCGGAAACAAGACTCCAAAATGACCAGCTGATCACTTGCAGCTCCTACTGGCCAGCTATGCTTACGCCTGGTGGAGATAACAAACAGTAACATCATAAAAAGACAAGAAGAGGAAACACCAAACTTCCTCTCAACAGCAGGCGCAGTTACCATAAATGGAAATGTGGACCTGGCCAAGATAAGATAATCCTTTATTGATTGGCTGGGGGAAACATGTCAGGTAGAGGTGAACAGTACTACCTGACACCGCATGGTCATTTGGTTGTTGTTATTAGGCATCAGTTCAAAATCAAATGTTACTCGGAGCACCTTTGAAAGTCAAGTTCAATCATGTTAGATGTTTGAACATGCTGAATTTTAATGGCAAATCTCATCTCATACCCTGATTTGAATCATAATTTCAACATTGGGTCGCGTCAGTTTATGGAGCTGAATCAACTGCTGTAACGTGCTCCAGCTGTGTTTCCCTCTTAGCTCCATTTGGACTGTGTGCTTTCACATAGCACTCAACAACATGCCATCCTGCTTTTAAATGTGGGTCATGTTGGTGAAAAACACAGGAGGACAACCGACAGCCACATGGAGACAGGGGGAGATGATGGATGGATGAAATAAAGAGGAGGCACGAGGGTAATGAGAGCAGGATGTTGTCTGACAGGCAGACGGAGAGAAAGAAAGTCAGAAAAGTTGAGGGTAAAGATAGACCACTTCCTTTGTCCCTGACGTGGCGAGACAAATAGAAAGAGCGAGGGAGATGAGAGGACGGACAACCTGCCAGCTGGTTGTCATCTGGAAAACGTTTTGTCTCTCCTGGACAGATGTGGGGTAGCATATGATTCTGCTTTGGAAGGAGGAAAAGAGAGGAGAAGGTGGGAGGACGTGATGGGGAAAAAAGATGAGATAAAGGGAGGAAGAAAGTGCTGAGAGCTGAGTGCTATCACATATCGCTATATGTCTCTCCATTATCCTCCCTGGATGAGAATGAAAAGCATTCCTATGACCACCCTGGCCTCTTAAATGAGAGTAGCTTTGGTGGCGTTCCAAGGCAGGGACCCCCCGTTAATCCTTCGTTTATTGACCACAGGTGCTGGGGTGGGAGAAGCTTGTGACTTCTATGGCTTGGTAAATCCTATATGTGCATAAACTTGTTCTACGCACCTCTTGTCTCCTGAAAGTAGAAATAGCAAAACAGCAACTAGCAGAGCTACAACTACCAGTTATTGTCATTATCAATTAATCATTAAACCTGAAATATTATGGAAAAATACCCATCAGTCTCCTCATCCCTGCACAGAGCCTGGATGTGTACATCTACCACCATTTTTCACTTTCCACTGGAAGCTTCACTCGACATTTAACTGAGGAAACACAGAAAAGCAGCAAACAGAGGCTCAGGAATACGGGCCACTCTTGACTTGAAGGAGCTGAAGTTCAGTTTCAGTAGCCATAAGTAACAGTACCAGATACAGTCTTACAGGAACAGTTTGGTGTTTTAGGAATTAGCATATTGCTGAGAGTTAGATGGAAGATTGATACCACCAGTATGAAGCTACAGTCAGCATCTGGTTATCTTGGCTTAGCTAAGTTTAGCGTAAAGAGTGGAAACAGGGGGAAACAGCCTGCCTGAAGCTAAAAAAAACAAATCTGGGTTGTGTGCGGGACCGTTTCCTCCACCTGACCCCACATAAAACCACAAATTGTTTGCTTTGTCTTGAGAATTTGACTTTCATACAGATCAAACAAACAAGATGTAACACTTTCATAAGTAGGACTTAGTCATTTCTCCCTGTTTCTGTCTTTATGCTAACCAGCTGCTATCTTATCTAGCAGGAAAGAAAGTAAATAAGCTTATTTCCCCAAAATGTTGAGCTATTCCTTTAAGTGCATCAATTCTAATGGAAGGAACAGTTTATGTATTTCCATACATGTAAGGCATGTAAAAGAGTTGTTAATCTGTCCATGGCCTCATCAACACATCAATTAACTAAGGATTTTGCCCCTAATTTATGGTTCTTTCTTCTGTTCCCTCTGCAGCTTCCTCTATATTTTATAGTCAGTGCGGTGTGTTGCATGCTTGTCAGTACTGAAAACCAGTCCACCACCCAACCTGTTCCTAATCACATTGGTTACACCATCTTACATCTCCGCTCCGATGACCAAGCTCCATGACAAATCAGTAACCATGAAACAGTGCCCATGAGTGACATCTCCATGGCCATCATCATCATCACTGGAGGCAGGGAGACATTTTTTGGCATTCAGGACAGTCCAGCAGTCAGGGCCAGTGAGCACCACGCACGGCATATTTTTCAGCAAGTTCCCAGAAGGCTAAACCAGAAACACATGGAGGGATTTTTCCAAGAAACTACCCTGTGGAAGCACCTCCATTTCTCACTGTCATCTGCCCTGTGAGTCAAGCTCAGACGTGCTTGTAAATGTCACATAGGTGTAAGGTAGCATTTATTGACATAGAATGCAATTAGGTAAAACGTCAGCTTGATTCGCCCATGAGAGCGACTCTGGGTGGTTTTAACTGATGAATGGTCATTTTATATGCCATAATGTCCTCATGTCTCATGCATGAACCCTGCTAATTCATTCAGAAATACTAATGTTGAATGGCATGTTATGCTTACACTGAATCCTACAACTATAAGGTCAATTTCCCCAAGTGGTCTTGATTTAACTGAATTATTCAAGTCAGGAAATGTATTTCTTTTCATTGAAAAGTTGAAATGAAACATAACAAATTATATTGGTGACTTCTGTAGCGCTGGAGCTCAGGGAGCTGTTCTTCATGAGGCATGACATCCAGCAGGGTTTCTGTTAACAAATTGAGGTTTTCTTACCATAAAAGATGGAAGATTTCTAGCTTCCACGGCTGCTTGTGGACCCAGCGCAGATCAAACACAATGTGGGCGTATTGATATTGGCCCGGTGTGTGTGTGAAAGAGGAAGCTGCTCCTGTCACCGGGGGAGAAGAGCAATGTGTGCAATATATGTGTTTCCATATGTGTGTGTGTGTGCGTGTGACCACAGAAGGATCTCCCTGGCTGCATCTAAAAGGATCCTTCAGCGGGGGGACCCTCCCTTCCAAGCTTTCCGCTTCCTCGCCCCACACCCTCCAGACCTCCACCCAGGCCTCACTGGCTCTGTCGCCCAGGGATGGGCAGCCGTTCCAGGGCAGAGCTCGCTGATTGTTCCCCTGTGTTATTCCGTCACGGTTCTTCCTCTGAGGGGGCCAAGGCAAGCATTGCGCTGCATGTATTGATGGTGTGTGTTTCTGTGCATGTGTGCACGGGTGTGTTAGCTCCCAGTAGTGCCCACTGACAGGAAAAGGACAAGGAAACGACTGCCATCTTCGTCACAATGCGTGCACATCCATTAACCCTTGGCCCTTGCTATTGTTCGGCTTCAAGCACTGATCTGCACTGATATGTTTTCTTTACAGAAATCTGATATGGCTATGACTTCATAGTGTGTGTTTACATGATTGCTGACTCATTTGATACATTTTCAACATCTTGAGTTTTTTCCTACAAACAAAGTGCACTTTGCACTTAGCTAATTTCACTTTTTTGACCAAAAATAATATTTAAGACATTTCTACAGCATGCGTCTTTGACTGATGCATGCGGTCAGAGCAGCGATGTAGGTGGCTGCAGACTGATGGACTATTCAAGATACCGTGTGTGTTTTTCAGAAAAACCCAAAGGGGCTGTGAGGCCTTCACCTCTGCTTGAGGAGAATATGTGTGTGTGTGCGTGCCTGCATGTGTGTGAGCGTGCACGTGTGCTCCAGGCGGTGGGAAATGAAGCCGTTTAACATTCCACCTCTCACGCCCATGGCAATCACGGACAAACTATATTTTTCTCTCTTTTTTATGAACACCACACACATCGGACACTTAATGTAAAGTCATACAGAGCAAAGTCATAATTTAGAATGTAAAGGTCATAATTTAGAATTTAAAGGCTTATTAAATGTAAGATATTAATTATATTAATGTTAGTCTTACGTAAGGTTTTCTTAGAGTAAAAATGTAATGTGTCAGAGGCAGATTCTAACCCACGTATATAATATAAGTATATGTATAATTATTTTTAATGACTAAGTGCATCTGGGCTGAATTAAACTAGCAAAACAGGAGAAGAGCTGCCCCCCCTTCTTCCCGTTAGCCCTCCAACCCAACAGTCTGCTGAGTTCTACACACTAAGACAGGCAGGGGTCAAGGGTCAAGCGCATATGCGTCATCACACAAAAGCACTTTTCATCCATAATAACACATGGGGTGGAAAACCAAGACAAATCCTCCGTAGACTTCAAACAAAATTTCCACATTGACCATCTTTTGATTACATGACTGATGAGTGATCTCTATATGAGTATGTGTGTGTGTGTTTGGGTGCTTGTATGCGTGTGTGTCTGCAGTGTTTATCAAGGGGGATGACTGGTCACATGGCTCGTCAGGTGATGTATGTTGCCGGCTACCTGCAGTGCAGCTGCAGACTGTTTTGGAGTGCAGGTCTGACCCTGGAGTCCGGGGTAAAAACTCATATTGAGTGGGAATAAACCCAGACACATCACAAGAAAGTGAGATACACATAAGTTACATAATACAGGAACAGCACAGTACAGTCAGTGGATAAACCAACCATGACCTCACATATAGTGCGGGTAAACTACATAAACTTCTAAAAAATCTGTAATGTGCAACAAATTTTCAAACCACTGCAAAAAGTTGCAGATGTGGGCAGTGAGTCAGGGGTCTGGAGACAGGCGACACATAAGTATTTAGACATAAACGTAATGACACCTGTATGCGTTTTTTATCAACATAAAAAGTTTGTATTAAAATTATCTGCAGATTTTTTCACTCCTGGCAGTTTAAGCATAATTAGAGGGCAACTCCTTTAAAGGTCTTGGTGAGCCGTATTGCATATGTGAGGCTCAAGGCTACATTAGCTGCAACTAGCATGACACACCCGAATCTTCCGACTGAGCTGTCACATTGTGGATAATCTAGGCACCAGATTTTGGCAGGGAAGAAGAAAGCAAGGAAGAAAATGATTTTTAAACTGTCCACCGTGAGTATGACAATGTGACAGTGTGCAGCAAGAAATCAGCACACCTTCACTGTTTTTATGGTTCATTCAGGCAAATAAAAGTACTTGGGGTCTTGGATAAGTATTGAAAAAGTCAACTGTAATCAAGCGTTTTAGTGGACTGAATCTAACACCAGGCGGGACCAGGTGAACATACAGTAATCAAGTAACCAAATAACCTGTTTGGCAAAGCAAATTAGTAGTATATCAATGCATTTTGCACACACACACACACACACACACACACACACACACACACACACACACACACACAATCATATTCCCACCACTTCCTTCACTGTCACTGAAGTTGTAAAACTAAAATATAAAACTTCAAACTTTTTGCCTTTTTATGACACAGAAGATACTGAGTGAGCAAGTTTTGAGGTTTATTTATGATAAAGATAAACATTTGGGGGGTTTCTGCTGTGCTCATGATGAAATTGTGGAAATAAAGTTTCCACTTCACTGTCAATACATCAAGACATTTATTACAGTCTGCTGACAAGGGTGTGTAAAGAGATGGCAACAGACATTTGTGGGTGTGTATGAGCGTTCTGGGGGTGGAATAATATGAAGTGACAATATGGAGGAGAGTATTTTGGGTGAGCTGTTTTGACTGTTTAAAACTGGAATAAATCTGCTTTCACGATGTTTTCAACTCAGTTTGACTGAGCTTAAAACACTGAGGGTGGCAATTTGGAAAAGAGCATTGAGCGGATGGGAGGGCTGCACACCTGGCAACCGAAATAGCAGCAACGCGTCTCCTTTTGCAGCACGTTGCCAAGCTCAAGGAGAACATGAGTGCCTCCATGGATGGACACGTACACCTTCACACACATGCTCAAAATTGCGCCTGAATCATTCGGCTGCTGCTGGTGCGACTTCGGTCCAAAAGAAGCCGAAACCGCAGCCAAAGAATACAGCAGCAGACTGTGTAGAAAGAGCAGTGTGTGTGTGTGTGATGGGTTGGTGTGTATACCTGATTGCAGGAGCATGAATAAGCATTTCGTGAATGTGCTTAGCCGTGTGCGTGCCTTTAAATGAGAGATCACACACACACACACACTGGCGGCGCAGAGCAGTGCAGCAGGTCAGGAGTGTGTGTGTGGGCCCGGGCTCTGGACGGCTGAATAATAATGTCAACGGGTTGATGTGGTGAGGCCTGTCAGGAGAGCGCTGTAGGTTCGCGCCGTCAGCTGTGCTTCATCAGGGAAACCCTCACCGCCAAACCTCCCTTCTTCCTCCCGGGCTCCCGCTCTCCTCCTGTACCGCTCTGTTTTCGAGCTGGCTCTTTTCCCCTGTGATCCTCCATCTGTTTCCCCTCACCTCCACGCTCACCTTTCTGCTTCTTCCCCCGTTTTATCTGTTCTTTGCTCTCTCACTGGTCAAGTTTCTAGCACTCGCTCCTCTCTGACATTTTCACTTTTGTCTTTCGACAGATGTTAATTGAAAGTCATAGAACACCAAAACCAGCCACCTCCCACCTCAGATCTTCACCCCCCAGCCTCCGTCTGTTTAGTATGTCTTGAATCTCTCTGTGCTACTTCCTTTTTTGCACCTTCTGACTTCAATATGTTGCTGACATCCATATCATTTTTTGATGCATCCACCCTACAAATGCGTACATGTGAGTTTTCTGGGACCGAGCAGAGGAAGGGAAGGCTGTCCTTATTTCCCAGAGGATGCTGAAGACTGTTTTTCTCACGGTGGTCTGGGCTGAGCCGTAAGCTGGCACGGCCTGGCATGGGTTGGCACAGGAAATGGCTGCCTGAACCCTGCAAGGGATTCTGGCCAGTTCCATTTCCTGTCAAACATCCTCCCAGAGGAAAGGAGCTCCAGGACATTAGAGACAAAGCCCACAGTGGGGGAAACAACTGGACTCACTTGACATTTAATTTAACTTCACACTGAACAGTGTCTGATCTTTGCCGGAGTGAAACACAGCCTATGTAGTCAAAAAGTAGTTATCCTCATTTAAAGTCTAGGTTCACCCAAATTATAAAAAAAAATCTCATGTACTTCTGATGATACCTGGCCATGCACATACCAGCAGAAGTGATCCAGTGATCCATGTCCTGTGCAGAAGGCGAATGGAAGAATTGTCCATCAATCCCAATCTGTTCTCAGTCCCAAGTCGCCCCCTTTAACATTTTTTTTCACGTGCAGAGGAGTCCAAAAGACTTCAGACAGCCTGTTCTCACTCCCAACAGGTGAAATGACGCAGCATAAAGAGCCTGCATTTGGAGGGCGGTGGGGTGGTTGGATGGGATACCTGACTTGGGAGTGAGAACATGTTCCTGATCCACAGAAAACACTGTTTGCTTCCCATTTTCTACCGACAATCAATGCTGGTGTTCTTTTAACTGTGACCACATTTTCCAACTTTTAACTAGTAGTTATTTCAGCCCAAACATGATCTTTGCCTAAGCCTTTATTGTTGTCTGAAGCAACGTGTTGGAGCTCATTCCGCAGGTAAATAATTCTCCATCAGATGACATAACACCACCACAAATCCTCACTGCTGATAACGCGACACATCTCTGGATGGTTTCCGACAGGGGGAATCGTGTTTGTTTCTGTCAGGGTACAGCTACATTTTTGTGGGGCATGCTCCTCTATCTCCTACCACTGTCTGGCTCTCTGTCTCCTAAGCTCATGTTTTCTGGGCGCAGGCCAGGCGAGACACAGGGCAGAGTTTGCCTCTGCGGTTTTCGGTCATGCATTCTCTCACACGGCATTCCAGACAGATCTCCTTACATCCACACATTTCATCATTTTTTCTCTCTCTATCCTTCTTTCCTTTCTTTTTGTCTCCGAGGGCAGCATACCACAAAATCACTGGTTGCCACAAATAGACTAAGTAATTTGTTTCAGCCATCGCATTGGGAAAATGGTATTTAAAATGCACATATTCAAAGTGCTGTAGCTATGTACGCTTGACTCAATTATTCATGTTTATGGGGTAACACGTGAAGATCCAAAATAAGACCATTTTACAACTGTGAAATTTCCAATCACAACATGATTGCTGTAATTAGAAGCTTCATTTGGAGTAAACCTCCCCATATATGGGCTGTAGTGCTAACACCACCGAGCACAAGGGAGCCACAGATTCACGAGGAAAGCTTTTTGGTTTTATGACGTGCTAATGTCGAGGAATGCTATTTGGCCGGCTATTAAGAGCTTAGATAGGAAAGAGGCCCTTAAGTTCAGGAAAAGAAAAAAAGAGATTCTCTAATGGAAAACGTGAGCAGCGGGATGTCGTACAAGGTCACGTTTAAACTGACTATGAGCCTCGAATATCTCCAAACTGAGAGGTTTGTAGCATAAAACATCTCACCTCTTACAGGGTCAAGATCGTTCTCGTGATGTATTGCCTTATTTTGAGGGCATTCCTTACGGTGAAGGCAATCACCACTGACTTTTATCAGAAAAAGCAAGACATAGCAGCTGTACCGGGACGCCTCGCAGTGTTTTTGATAGATTTTTGTCTCAGCATCAGAGGAATCCAGAAGAAGAATTTGTGACACATTCATTTGGTCAAGAAACTGCCACATTTAATTCTTGTGGACGGAAATTTGCATTCCCAAAAGTTCCACTTTTCCTGGCCTTGAGGAGTGCCATCACTTTGGCGAGAGGCAGAGGACAGCGGGTGCCTATTGTGTCTGGGGGCAATTCATCACAAGGGGAAGGTAATGAAAAGCCTGGAGGGGACATGAGGGGCGACTATAAATCTAGCCAAGCCGCAACAAGCTGCAGGCCAGAGGGCTAAGTCAGGGCTGATGTGCCTGTCTGTCAAGTGTGTGGAAGAATATGTGTGCTCATAAATGTGTGTGTATTAGACAGTTCCTTACTTCTAGACCCTTATTCTCTCTGTAATTATAAGCAAAATGAAAAATAAAATGTAATAACTCATCGCTTCCAGTTTGCTGTAAAAGAAGGTTCCATGTTTCTGTGTGGGAGTGGCAGTCTTGACTCGATCCATACATTATCTGCAGTGGCTGGGGGGAGCCAAACATACTACAACTGAACAAAACACAAGCAAATGAAAGACAGACCAAAACGCTGCCACTCGAGAAAACTGAGAGAGAACATCCACAACTTAAAGCAACACTCAGCAAGGGAAGAAAACACAAGCAAGCAAGGAAACACTGCAAGTTATACAACACAAAAGAAGTGATGAACATACCAGTAATCAGCTAAATGTTAACACTAAAGCCAGTATCTAATGCTGGATCTAATATGTAACCTACAGTTTGAACCTACAGCTCTTTTCATTCTTTCCTATTGTAATGTACATATTGTGAAAGTCAATGAAGTCAAGGCCTGACGAGCAACATTGAATGCACATCCCCTCTGATAAAACATTCATAAAGCTCATAAAAGCATTGCTCAATAGTGCTTTCTATATTGCTTCCTTGATGGCTGATGAGGATCCATGCAGTGAGCCATTGCTCCAGCGACAGAGTTTAACAACGTCGACTGCGTGCAGGAGGTTACTATTTTATTACGTAGCTCCTTTTGAAATGAAACACTTGGGCTTTTCATGAATCACAACTCTGGCTTGGATTAGGGCAAAAGGACAGAAACCACACAGAGGCTTTTATAAATGAGGTCCCAGCAGAGGATAGTGAGGTTATGAGCCTCGATTTGGACCAGAGGAGCGGACCCTCCCTCCATTCCTCAGAAATGTTTCCTCTGCTGCTTTGTATGACGACATGGTGGGTCAAAAATCCTATTTTTCCTCTTCTGTTCAGCGAAGTCTTGACAGGACTTCTGCACTACAAAGTCAGTAAAATATGCATGGAATTAAAAACAGTCATCCTAGTGGCCATAAACATACCTCATTCCATGACTTTGCTACCCACACCTGTCTTTTTCCAAAAGAATGCTAACAGACTGGAGAGACTGGAGTTGTGTCTTGACAGCAGGACTTGTTTTTTGTTAGTGCTCTATTAAATTTACTGTAGTTAGCAGAAGATTAGCTAACAAGCTAGTGATCAGATTTCAAGCAGTTGATAATGATGCATAAATACAATCCCAACTTTACGCATTGTTGCTGTAAATCTGAGACATCTCACAGCCACAGCTGTCTGTGAGAGATCACTTGCCTGTACTGTGTGCACTGGCATCTCACTTGCTTGTGTTTGTATGCTTGCAGCTGTGCGTGTGTTGGACGAAGCTGTAACTCAATAAAGCACCCATATGCCCTCAGGTTCTTGTTTGCTCATCAATCTAATAAACACTGACGTGTCAGATTATGGTGTCGGTTAAAGACAATGGACCAGAATGCCAGACCTTAGTTCCCACTTGGCGCAAAGACTCTTAGAATGCATTTCCCGCTACAAGGAGAGAAAAGGGTGTGGGTATAATTGCACCATAACTGACTCTGTATCAGACTTTGATAATACTGTAATTACAGCTGGCAGTTAAGACAACGCTTTGTCACACCCATCAGTGTACCAAACGGTTACACAATTTAGTCTTTCCCACCTGTATGAAATGCACCAAGCTTTCAGCAAACCCTAACCCTAACCCTACTGCAAACCCATCGGCAGCGCGTAACATAAAGAGCAAGAAAATTTGGTGCCCAAACAAAACCAAAACTGCAGCTGTTTCACAACATTAACCACTTGTTAGACAGGAAAACATGTCAGACGGCCAGCAGTTGCTCCGGGAGTCTTGGAGTTAGCTGAAAGCCTAGCACCTTGAATGTCTGTATGCGACACTCTTGGAGTGAGAACAGGTTGTCCTTCAACGCTGAATTTGCCACGTGTCTCCCTCTTGAAAAATCTTAAATTTGAGCTTGATTGAAATGGAAAACAAAGCCAGTTTATTGGCGCCAGTCAAATTGCTGAGAAGAATATGGAGATTATGCTGTCTATCCATCATGCATTCATCACCACTAATTAGATTCTAAGGAAATTTGGAGGAATGACGTATCTCATCCCTGATTGTATTTTCAACATTGGCTAATGGGAGGACTTTGGTGATAATTGGTTCCGTATGTCTAAGTGCCCAATGAGTTATTGGAGACATGGCTGGGTAGATTTTGGAAGTTATTTATTATGCAAAGGGAGGTTTGCTATTGTCTCTCCTTAAGCCGAACAAATCAAGCTGAACATGAACAATTACTCCTAATTTCAGGCCTCAAGACTGGAGTTTGACACTTGTTCGCTGTGGTGTGGCAAGGCTCAACGCTCCTTTGATTGGGACAGATGTGATTTTAAGCAGGCTGTGCAACACATACTTAAGGGTATTGAAGGCTAGTGCATGAAGCAAACAATCTAGCTACGTACAAAATGCCGTGCTTCCCCCTTTTATTGCCATCTCTTGGCCTTTTTACTGACGAACCCAGTTTCCCTGCGTGCTTTCCCTTCTCTCTGCCTCTGTGACCACAGTGCTGTGCCAAATAGGTTTCTGCATCACTGTCTGTCCATCCTCATTCCAGCTCTGTGACCCTAAACAACCAGACAGAAATGAACGGGAGGCTGATGCATGCAAATATTGGTTCTCCTGTTTCTGAGGGCATTTTTGAGCATTAATGATTTTGCTTTTAGCATTTCAAGGGCCGTGCAAAGAGGTAATTGTTTCCCAAGTGCTTTAATTTTGGAGTTAGGCACCTTACAGTAAGCATGGATGCATGGCACCCAAACGCGCATCACCCTTAGTGTAAATAACAGTTTCATTGCCAGAAAAACATAAAATCACACTACAGGCAGGTCAGAGCAATTATCTGTTGCATAGCTGACATGTTTTCCATCTGCAGCCGTTTTGCAAGACAATGCCATCATGTGAAAAATTTGGGCAACTTTAGGAAATGCCTTCCTCAAGGACATCTGTCTGTGTTGCACAAAAGTCTAACCTCTGGTTCAGTGACTGGGAAAGTCCCAAATAAATTGATGTTGAGACAACAGACAGATATACAAGATCCCAACTCTGAGCAGAGGTTGCATGATAAAGTCCTGCAGGAATGAGACAAAGATATGAAGGGCAGACAGAAGGACAAACAGCGCGTCTGTTGAGGCTCCAGAGTCCGCTGGATTTCAGAAGCAGAGTTTTTGCTTTTTGGTGATCCTTTGGCTTTTCTCCTAGTGTCACCATGACATCGAAATGTGTGGTGTTGAGTGATGCCTCTCACCAGTTTTTAGGCGGTGTACCAAACTGTGTATTCCTCATCATCAGGTCAAAACTTCAGTTTTCCAAATACATAACCTGCAAAATGTTCCCATCATCCTCAGCTGTACCTTCTGTTTAGGGCTATTCAGCAAAGGTTGCATGCTGAACTAAGGTGGGTGAATATTAAATGCCAAACACAAAAATGTTAGCACTTAGCTCAGAGTTCCACTGTGTCTCAGCCTCTTACTCCTTATTTAATATGTATCTTTTGCCTTTTCTCATATTTGTGATAACTTATCTAAATATTGATATGTGACTACATGAAATACTATATCTAATGTCACATAGTTCTCATGGTATCTCCTACCAAGCTGAAAAAGCTTGATGCAAAACATATCATTTGCCTCAGAAAGTATTCTTATCATGCAGAAATAAAGAAAAACTCAAAGAGGGATCAGATTTATACTTCTACAGCTCATGTTTGTCTTGTACCTACAAGAACCTGTGGGAGAAATTTTCAGAATGGGATTAAGATGGGAACTAGGAAATAGGCTACATAACCAGAGAGAGATGCAGCGGGAATGATAGAGACAGCACAGTGGAAAGCTGGTTATTAGAGCATGTTGGCCTTGTTTTGATGGGGCCCTGCACTCTTAATGACAGACTGCTTTGGCCTCTATCAGTTGTCGTCTCTCTCTCTCTCTAGCTTTCCCAGGAAACCACTGAGGTGAAACAGATACAGGCTTAATTGGGGTTTTACAATCACATACACAGAGTTCCACATCACACTGCAGCTTGAGAAACCAACAGGCTTTGACAGCACCGGCTGGCAAAACACTTGCGTCATCAATCAAGCTGATTTATACATTTGACGGCTGCTTGTGCTGCCAACACAACCACTAATCCATGATCAGAAAACTTTTCCACGCTTAGAAAGTAATATCAGTGGTATGTTACATTACTGCAAACACATTTCTACCTAGTTTCCGATGTTTATGGGCCTTCTGTTACACTTCAAGCTCTAGACACACACAAATGTTGCAAACCTGTGTTTACAAGAGCACAGACATCCTGTAGTTTTATCACACTCAATCTGTTCCCTCTGTCTGAAACAGACTTTTGCACTGTTGCTTGAAATGTTGCTGGCCTGTTCTAATCGTGATTCCATTGTGTCGACGTGCTGACAGCACCCTCCCTGAAATGACAGGTTTCCTTTCTCAAAGCCAAACAGTGACATCAACATGTGAATAGTGTGCTAGGTTTGCTGGTTTAGCAGGATTCCTGCCTCATCACCAAGGTTTCAGCTGTTTTCCCCTTCAAAGTGTCTGTTTCAATCAGGCTCTGGTGACCTCGTTTGGTCCTCCTGCCAACTAACCTGCATACCTGCTGCCATTCCACTCATCAGTTACACCTGTGGCCTGCATTATATAAATCCAGGCCCACTCTTTGTTCGTGCATCACAGTGGTGCTCACATTTGGCCCGCTCTCCTGTTTCTCTGCTGTTTTCTCTTGCTGTCTTTGAGCCTGCTTCATCCTATTTTACCTGTACTTCAGGTCTACTGTCTCCTGCCCTCCTGATTTCCCTGCTATGCCCTGATCCTTGTTATGCCCCAGTGTTCTTCTGAAGATTTGCCTCTGATTCACAAAACACAGTCCAGCCAGTCCCCCTCCATCACACTGGATTTCCACCACTACCTAATCTCAAAATAAATTGCAAACAACAGTAACCAAATAGATTAAGATTAAGATTCTCAGTTCTGCTAACGTCAGTGACACACAAAACAAAATTGAGCCATGAGCACACATAATGACATCAGCGTTTTAATCATTTGGCAAATCTTTTATAAAACACTAAGACACGCTATAATTATAAGACACTTCCTGTCTTCTGCCAGAGAGGTAACTCCGGGCACGACATAACATTTGAGCTTGGCAATTACAAAACTGTTGTCAATGACATCGTGCACTAATGCAGTGCTAGCACAGTGCCCTTGTCTATGCGTGCAATGCTGATGTAAGTAGAGAGTGGGGAGGCGGCTGGCTGAGGCAGAGGATGGTGAAGAGTGAAGAAGCAGTTTTCAACCTGTTCGAGGAACCTGTTCTCTCACTTTGCCTGCTGAGGACACATACTGATTTATTCTAATTAATGGGCACACTATTAATATGTGATCATGAAGTGGGTGTGTTTGCTCTCTGTTTGCTCAAATGATTCTTACATGCATTCTAATGGTGTTTGAGATCTTTTCAATGTGTCATTTGACATGTTCATGTTAGCTTAGACAACATGAAGTCATGAAGTCCTATGAACAGGTTTGACTTGTGCTAATATGCTAATGTTAGCATGCTAATGCTAACATGCTAACCTACCTTAAAATGATTCTTAAATGCATTCTAATGGTGTTCAAGACCTTTTTAATGTGTTATTTGACAAGCTAATGTTAGCTTAGCTTAGCTTAACAGCGGCGGTAGCCCCCATGGTCCTTTCAAAATTTCCCCAGGGGAAATTGTCTAGTTTCGTATTTGTTATACATCACTGTTTGCCTGTATAACCATCCACTCAGGGGAAAGAAGTAAAAAAAAAAACTGAGATTCTAAGTGTGTGTGATTAGGAAGCACAGCCAACCTCAGGCCTCCTCCATCCAGCACCCTCCCGGTTACATATGAGGTATTTAACATGATTGAATGCCCATGTATACACCTCATCATACTCCCACATCTGTCCTCTGAATCTTAGAAAAGAGGCTGACCCACTTGTCATCTTATCATAATGTCAAGTGACAAAAGAATGGCAGCAATGGAGTAAAAGGAATGAAAATTAGCAATTGTTTTGTAGCATTCCTGGCTTCTGAAAAGCATCACTAGGCAAACCATACTGCCTGCCTCAAGGCTCATTCAGCTCCTCCTCCTTCATCCAATACACCTGTGATGTCTTCAGCATAGTTCACTTCAGCCCTCGTTCAGGACAGGACAAGAGTTGAGGAGTCATTGCGAGCCCCAAAGGTGAGTGAGGGACATTTCTTTTTGCTTTCATTTCGCATTCAGTTTATTAACAGTCAAAGTTTGGCTTGGAATCATTACCACATAAAAACAAATCCAACACGCTTGAATGCTTGAGGCTTATCTGCTCCCCCCACCTGATCTGTTTTTTTATTACTGATCATAGACACTCACTGGTGTCTATGATCCAACACCAGAGAGGACTGCAGAGAGGACAGTGTCAAGTTTCCACTGGTAGGTGCAAGATATTTATATATGTGTATGCAGGCTTGAGTGTGTGTGTTCAAGTGACTGTATTAAGCTTAAAATTAAAATTGTTTTGGATGTGTAATTAATTTCACAACAACGAAACAAAATATTGTGTTTGCCCAGTGCCATGAGCCACGTTTGCGGACCTGTTTGTTATGTAATATAGCATGATGGAACAGAATTTAATTACATAATGCATGCAAATTGATGGTTATAGGTATGATTAACAGTCCGGCTGCAAGATTTGATGTTCCTGATCCAAACACAGAAAACCGATGGTAAAGCTATCGTTAAAGTTATAGTCATTTAAAACCTGTTTCGTTCATCCTGAGGTGTTCACCTTTGCCTTGTGCTTTCCTCAACTCTTAGCTTATCATTACATGTATCACCAACACGTCATTATGATAGATATCTTTGGCATGGCTTTGATTATTAGTATGCAAGTTTGTTTTCCAACACCTCCAGCTTTTGTGTTCTCATTATGTCTCACTGCCTTATTGTATGTGCGAATGGCTTCCGTGTGCTCCGCGGCCACAACCCCACACCCACATGACAGCAAATGTCACATTGTCGGGAGTCTAGTTATCAACAGGAGCTTGATACACATGAAAGCATGAAAACAGGCGTTAGAGGCTGACTTACTGTCATGGACAATACATTTCAGGAGTCTGGATTCTTAACCATGTGCTGTAGTCACTGGGTTAATAAATGCAAATATTAAACTGCAGTGTTATCAGAAAGTGGATAGCTTAGACATTCATGGACCACATGAGTTCAAAGATGTGACATAGACATGAGCTTCCTTTGAAGCATACTGTCTCCTTGCGAAATGCCTTCATGCTTGACGTCACGTCAGTGCACGGCCATGCACATCCCAACTTTTGATACCAGGTATTCACTACGGATGCAGGACATCTGTAGAACAGAAATAAAAAATGAATTTTTACTATTAATATGTGTCAAGGATTCTTAATGCTTTAAAAAATGGCCAAACATGGACGAAATAAGTAAGCCCAGTATAATTTCTGTCAATCATCACCTTATAATGTTGAAAGATTCAGTAAATCATTTAAAAGGCAACTTATTTCAGTTGGAGGTCTGCGGGACAAGTTGCTGTCTGTCCCCGAGGCATGAGCATGGCTTTGGCTGACACCTGAAGGCACCTGGGTCATAAATAAGAAATAAACCTTTGTGTTTGAAAGTGAGACCATGATCCCGTTTTAACTTAAGCGGGTGATTTGTGTCCATCAGTGCTGAACATTTTACCCTACATCCTTTTCATCTGTGCGTCATTGAGGTCATTCTTGACTGAAGATACGCTGGAAAATGTTGAGGTTAAGAAGTTTATTCACCTATACTTCACCTCTCTGTGCTACTACGGCATGAAGTCATTTGTGTTACAGCACATGTGTTTTATTTGTGGTCCTTATTTAGCTGCGTGAACCTTGTAACGCCTGCCAAAGTCGACCACGGATGTTTCCAACCCTTTTTTGTGATCCGACCACAGTGCTGAGGCAGCTACTTGGATTTGGCAGTTGCATTTTTCTGTCATCACCGTGTGGCGGTACTTTGGCCTGTGTTGAGCAATCTGCCTCTTTTGATAGGCTGCTGGCAGGACAACTGAGCAGAATAACTGGTAATATAGGGTAACCCTAACCCTACCCTAACCCCCCCCCCATAGCGCTGAGCAGTCGCCAAGATCCTCATAATTCCCATGTACTGTATGTCTATGCATAAAGAAAATCTTGATGCTTTGGTGTTTTCTTGGACCATAGTTGTGTGCTAATTAGCTAATATAGCTGCAGGAGGCTGGGTGTAGATTCCTCTATCAAAGAATTTTTTGTTCTGGGTCACCCTCCCATCATGGAAAAAGTATGTGTCACTTCATTGCAAATGTGTGTCAGATGCTATCCACTGTAGCTTGTGATTCAGTATTATCAGATGAATAATCTTCATAATAATCGTCTTTTTGTTAGTGTTTTTGCAGTATCTGGACAGACTAACAGATGACCAAATCACTGAAAATATTCTTTGCCAGCAGTCAGCTGGGATCTTGGATATAGCTAGGAAATTAGAAAGTCCAGAGTCTCCCAGTTCAAACACACCCAAGACAAAACCAAAAAAGTCTGTAAACATTTCAGTAAAACTTTATTTATATATTTACACTATATATATATTTTTTGTGTAAGCTTAGTGTCTTCTACACTAGCTACAGCCATTATTTTAATCATCCCTCGTTTCAGTTGTTGCTCAGTTTCTCTCTGGAAATGCATCAACATTATTTTATCAGACCAGCAGAAGGTGGTGTTATTTTCAAATATTCCTGTCTTCATGCTTTCTCTGCCATGTTGTCCTGTAACCTCACGAGTAAGGGGCCCCTCTACAAATCCCCAGTGGAGCAGTGTGGCCCATCGAGACCCTTGACCGAGGTGTTTAACCTCTATTAAGTCTTTTGGCGTCCAAGCGTATGTAACAGCTGCCTATGGAATGCAAAATCTTGCAGTGAGAGCTGCCAAGTCAGTAAAGAGCACAGTAATGAAATAATCAAATCAGGTTATAATGGAAGCGATGGCCTGTAATGATATAATTACCTTTCAGGTACCCCACAACGTTGTCATGTGCACAACAGTGGAGATAAGTGGGGTACTAGTCACTGAAAATTAATCAAATTATTATTTTTGTGGACTTAGCAGCTTCCATCCTCTTAAATTATCAACTTAGCTTCAAAGTCAGATTCCCGCAGACTTTTCTTCTTAAATTCTCCACGGGGATGAAAACTATTTGCTGTAAGTGGCGGACGAATTGGGGCTTATTACCCAGGCGGAGGTTATGTTTTCGGTTCAGTTCGTTTGTCAGTAGGATTACAGAAAAACTACAGGCCCAATTTTTGTGAAAGTTGGTGGAAGGGTGTCGTATGGACCAAGGAAGAAGCCATTCAATTACTGTAACATTGCCACAATTGTTCCCTGAACTTAAGGTGTGGCTATGGAACGGAAATACACATATCATTCAAATAATTCCACTCTTACTCACATCCAAAAGGAATTGTCTCCAATAAACTTCACCAGAGACATTAAGGAAGAATATTCAAACTTTACACTTCAAGGGAACAAGCAATAATATATCACTAATAATAATATATCAATAATATACTATACTATATATCGATATATAGTGTATCAATAATATACTATACTATATATCAATATATAGTATATCAATAATATACTATACTATTGCCATTGGTGAGTTCTTTGGTAGTCCAGTCCTGCATTCCTCCCTGAGGTGACCTCAGTCCAGAGCGTGACGGCCTGGTTGCCTCGCCCACATTAGGTGATTTAATCACTGCATAGCTGGAGGCTTGACTTCCAATTTCATCCTTCTTTTGCAAAATCAGTCCAACCAGCCTCATGAATGTAAGGCTTATACAGCACTGGTGATACAAGTTCAACCGTATAAATGTTATTCTGGTACCTTGTATGCAAAATATAATGTACAATATATCACTGTAATCTTCCTGACCGTCACACTGGCATACAAAGATGTTAAACGTTAACAGTGTTTGGTTTAGACAAATTAAACAATGTACATGTTGCTTAAGGGTTGATGCTAATGTAAAATGTAAAATGACTTATTAGTCCAGCATCCCCACTCAAATCCCATAACATGATCATCTGGCCCCTGACTTCGGCTCAGTGAGCAGGAATCTGGGTGTGTTTAGCTTGTCTAGACCTGCTGGGAGCCTGCTTCATCACAGGCAAAGGCTGGACACATGAGGGAGAGGACGGATATTCACTTGATCCAGAATGATCAAAATGATCCAGACAGTCTTTTTTAATCCATCTTATGTTGCCTAGAAACATGTGGAGGCATATTTCAGACAATATGAGCGATTAACTGGCTTGTGTCCTCCCATTCGTATTTGCTACATGCACTCAGTTCAAGCTCTATTTTTCTGAAAACAGCAACGGAATCAACATTTGGTCTCGAGAAAAGTAAGCAGCTGGAGCTACCAAGCACTCTGTCAGCTTAGCATGCAACAAAATACTTCTGAAAGTATGCGAGAGAGAACAAAATGGCCGTTCCATTCATCACAGCTCAGATTGTTGACTGGTGTTATAGTGTGAAGACGGCTTAGGTTAACACAAAGAAATATTCATGCACTTTGACCTGTTTCTCAAAGCGTTTAACCACAGCAAAGTGACCAACCTCACTCAGCAAACCACAGAATAGCACTCACATACTAAGTGAAGTGTTTTATAATGTGATAGTAAGGATATGGATATATCAAGATGACCCTCAATGAGGACTAGTTTCAACTCACAATCATGTCAATTAGAAATCAACAGGGAAAGGAGCAAAGACCAAAAACAACGAAAGCACATGAGTATAAACTGAGGTTTGGATAAAGTACCTTATATTTCCACTGAAGCCCCACAAATCTCTGAAAGCAGCACTAACTCATGACGGGACAACCCACTGTGGTTAAAGGACTCATGTAGGGAATTGCCCCTCAAAACATTCCCTTGAAATCTCCAGGAAAGATTATCAGCACCAAATATCTGGCCTACCACAAGCCACAGGGGAGCCCTGCACAGTGTGGACACAGGCGAGAGGTTACATTTAAATGACTCGTCTTGTACAGGCGATGTTTTTCACACAGGTTGAAGAGGAAAGGGGTTAAGCCACAGGAATGTTTACCTATTTAGGACATGGGAAGCATATATAGTATAGGAGGGAGCTCAGGACTCTGATGTTGACCACATCAGGACCTCCCCATTCAAAGGGTTGAAAAGACCACTTTAATTTCTTGCACTGCGTTTGACCTGAAGGTTGAGACAGCAGATTAATGTGTCTGGCCTGACTGCTCCAAAATTTGAATCATCCCCCTTTTAATATTGAATTACATTTAATTCTTGGATGTAATTAAATTTTAAATCCAAATATTGCAAAGTATGTGAACTGGTCACATACTTTTCTGGTCTGATAGTTGGCAGATTGTAATCAAATGGATGGCCTTGTGTTGTCAAACATTCACACTGTTGAGGTGCTTTTGAGCAAGTCAGCTGCACTGTACCGACCTGACGTGCCTCAAAGTTGTTAAATCCTTTGTTAAGCTGTCGGAGATTACAAAGGCAATAACAGCTTTTACCGACTTGGCTCCAACTCCTCAGTACCACAGAAAGAGCAGGTGATGCTGGTGTTGTGTTCTAGTCTAGTATCCTTGATTCAGGCACTGAATTCCTTATTATCAAACCTATCAAACCCATCACATCATCTTATCTCAGCAATGTCATCACACAGTAATACTATCCTTTATGCGACACATAACAAAAGCTTTTGTGAGGATAACCTATTCAAAGGACAGAAGCAAAGCAGCTCTCGTAGCACTAGAAGGGTATGTTTGTGGCCCTGTCACCTTAGACATGTGGCTGGCACCCAGGTTGCCTGACAATGAATGAGCAGGCAAGTGTCAGATATTGTTTCTGCAGACCATACATGAAGACACTTCTCTGCTGGATGCCGTAGTGAACCTGAGACTTTTCCGCTTGTCAGATGATCTCTTTAACCAGTCCCAAAACTTGCAGACATTGGTGTCAGCTGAAGAAATGAGGTAGCTATAATTTAAGGACATCAGTACCCACCATGCTTACTCAAACTTAACATTAGCATTTGGTTGCTTGTGTGTTTTTGTATATTGTGAAGCCCCTGTCTATGCTGCATGTGTGTAATATGAGCAAGTATCTTACTGTGTGCCCTAGTTGAATGTTTTGTACAGTAACTGGATATATATATATACAGTATGAGTGCTCAGGTTGTGTTCATAGGATGAATGTAGAGCAGATATCATAATCAAAGCTGACGTTTCGCCACTCCCTTCAGCGTGCTTCCCATTAAAAGCTCCAAAAACCTTGTAGTTATACAACAGGATAGACGCAGGCTGCAAGAGTTTCACAATGCCTAGCACTGTATATCAGTGACCCACTGCCCTTGTCCTGGATGCCAGACACCAATAAAAACAGCCATAAAGCGTGCAGAAATTGTGTACAGCTATGGCTGGTCTGAGTTACACGCTGTGGCACCAAATTTACAGGGGCTACAGGTTTGTCAGCACAGAACAATGGCGACTGTATTGAAGGACTCTTAATGCTGGGATTTATTTGGCCCCTGGGAAGCAAAGCAGAGTCTGCATTTGAAGAATATTTGCAGGCTGTGAATGTGTATGTGAGTGGAGTGCACACCGTGGTTGGGGAATTTGTGCATTGTGTGTGACTGCAAGACTTTTTACCACTTCCTGACTCTTAACCCTTGACTTTTCGATTTTTTTTTTTTTTTTATTTTTTTTTTTTTTTTTGTACACTAATGAGGGCAACAAAAGTATACTTTAACAGAAATAGTGTCATTTTAACAACTCGGTCTTTCTTTAGCTTGATGAATGTCAGAGTTGCACTGAGGTATCATTGTGGATTTGGTGATTTTATTGCTTTTTTCACAATATATAGCAATTAAACATTCTGGATTTTATCATATTATTAGAATTTCTCATTTTTAATGAGGTAGGATAAATCTGAAATTGTAACATTGTTGCAATCTGTTTCATTTGTACAAAAAATGGGTCACTTCATTCAGAATTAATGTCATATAACATAAAGGAGACAATTTCCAAGCTAGTAGCTGTTTAAATGAGCTGCTTGTAATCTATTAAGGGTTTTTTTTTTTTGTTTTTTTTTTTTGCTTTTTTTGCGAGGTTACCACCGAATGTTACCACTTCTCCAAATATGGAGACTTGGAGATGCACCCAGGGCTTTAGGTCATAGGGTTGTGCATTTCCAGTAGTAGTGTATGTGTCTGGTTGTAAGTGTGGTGCAGGACTGGGTGTGTGCTTTTGTAAACTTATCAGCTTTGCCAATGGGATGTGATTGCATTAATTAGATAAGATAGAGCACTTTAATATACACAGTGAGAGCTCTGTTTTATGTAAATTGTGCTCTGTTTATATTGTATTTAGTTTTTATGCACATGCGTGTATATTTTTAAAATACTGTTTTCTCTTACTTACTTCAGGTCATCTTGTGTAAGTTATTTGTGTTATGTAAAACTGTTTGTCAAAATGATATTTTATTTCAATTAAGCTGCTAAAATTTCTGAACAACATCAACAAAATTTGAATGATAAAAAATACTCAAAGGCAGTCAAAAGTAGTGGAAGTATCATTTATTCAGTGCATTAAAATATAGTTTTGTGGTCTTGAAGAGAGCTTGGGGGGACTTGGAGGTAAAATAATATGTCATCTGCATAAAGGCAGCTCTTGAATTGGAGCATAAATGGTTGGAGATTACAACGATCTCCACTTCTGCATGTGATTTATGCATCTAGTAATATAATCTAATATGCCTTTATAGTGGAATGCATTTTTTCTGAATGAAGTCCTTATAGCACATTGTCAGCTGGAGCCTGGACTTTTTTACTGTGGCTATAAATGTTCAGCTGAAAGAGCACAGGTAATGACACAGCCCATTAAATGCACCGAGAGCTGCTTAAGGTGGCCTAAATGGTTCAGATATACTGGTTTATAATCCATAATGCAATATTTACTTATAAAAATCTACTTGTAAGGCACAAACCAATCAAAAAAAACTTCCAAAGCACAGATTTGATATAAATGCTATATTTAGGGCTTTAATCTGTTTAGTCAGTATCTTCTGGAGTGTCTGTCCATATTAATGACATTATGGGCATGGGAGTTGGTGGAAGTGTGTCCTTTAGGTGATGACATCACAATTTAAGGTGGCAGGATGAAGTCTATATAATGGCAGTACAATAATACTTCTGTTTCACTCTATGCATTATACCATAGCTGTTGAAATAATGGCATAGATTATATTATTTACTTTTATTATATCATCATTAGCCACGTGAAAGTCCATCACTAATATGTACTGTAAATATAAGATCTCATATTAAAATAAATACTCAATAACTGCCTCTTGCTGGGACAGGTTGGTCAAATCAACCCACTGCAAAGCAGTCTGCAGGAACTGACTACCAGAATCTGTACTGGGCAAAAGACCACATTACAGGGAAAGCTTGGTTTATTTCATATGCACTGAAATTAAAGGGAAAACATTTGAACACATGGTGATGCTCTAGGAAGGGAAAACAGACAGTCCAAGACCAAAGATCAGCTGAGCTCAGGTTTGTTGACAACTTGTAAAATCACTTGTTTCTTGCACACTTTCACTGATCAGTCAATATTGATACAGCCGGTAGTAACTTAAACACAGGGTGTTCATCATGTCCTCCCCAAACAATAACAATGGGACTTCATCATTTTCATCAACGACGAGGTCGTTACTTCCGCCAACCGTCGGGCCAGTCCGACCTTTGTCGACACATGCACGCTCTTTGATACCTCCCCCTGACTTCTTCTCTCATTTACTTGAGAGTAAAGCCACGACTCATCTCCAACCTGTCACCTCTTTAAAGTTGGACTGAGGCGCACGCCGCACCGGCAAGCAGCTCTGGAACGAACCATTTGACCACCCGGGCACGGGGGTGGTCGCGTTGTAGAGAGCTACAGGAAGCGGTGAGGTAGGCAACGTAATGTCGAATTCTCTGCAATTTATCCTTTCACGCGACATACCTGGCGAAAATTCATGTAAAGTTGCACAGTTTTCATTTGAGGCATCCGCCGTAGAGCATCGTGAGACCGAAAAGCCGCCCGTGCCGCTCCGCACAGCTTGCATAACGCTCTCATGAACGTTACATGTGTAGCCTTCAATTTAGAGATAACCGAACATTCGAGTCAGACCATGTGTTGCTTCAAAACCGTTGTACCGTTGTGTTGTTTTTCCTGTTCAGTGGGGTGTTGTTCACTGTGACGTGCGGCTTATGAAAGGTAGCTTGTGGTTGTTATATCAGTGTTATGTGTCACATGGCACAGCCGGGGACAATGTTGAGGAAAAAGGAAGAGTGGGACTGGGTTACGTCACGTTTACGGCTGCAAAGCGAAGAAGTTGCGCTGCGACTGGACACTGAAGTGTGATTTCTGAGGACAAGAGAGACTCTATCACTGTATGTATGCATACCATAATGTTCTAGACTGAAAAAAAAGAGATGAGTGCTTAAATTAATATATTTGATCTAGTGTTAGATACCATGCTGTATGACACAGCAATCCGTTATATTTGGTATAGTCTATCTGCACGCGGAAACTTTCCTGCACTTATATTACATATAAATAATAGATCACCATCTTATATTAATGTTATAAAAAGCTAAAGCCCTTAAGTTATTAAACAAGCATAATATGCTGCATATAATTCAAACTCTGTGTGCGATTGTCTTTGTTTGGTTTTGTCTTTTTTTTTTTTTTATGTTTTCTAATGTCTGTCCTGTGTGTGTCATTGTATATGAACAATAAAGAAAGTGAAAAATTCAGCTGCAACCCCTCCTGCATCTGCAGCAAGTGCAACAACCCCCAACCCTTTTCTAATTGGACATATGGAATGGAAATAATACACCATATAACATACACCATAAAAAACATGTACAATAATACCACATGACCATTACAAGTGTGAGAAGATTATTAACTATCAACTGACCAATGAGTGTGATTATAATACACAAAGGTCCCTATATGACGACATTTCTGAAATATGGTGGAGATTTTGATAAAATCCCTGATATTGGATATTGTTGCCATGTAAATATAGATGCTGTATAGTCATCTGGTTTAGCAAAAGTCAGGAAAACTATTAGGAGTCTTTTTATATGTAAACACACATGGACATTTATACAGTGTACAAATATATAATACACCAGAGTTTTGAGGATGTTAGATGTGTAGTTTTATAACAGAAATAGTCCCCCACCTGATGCACAGCCCACATCTACGAATCTAGTCCTTGAGTGTGCTGCGAAGTACAGATAAAGGACACACACCCACAAAAGTCTGTCCTTGAGACACACATCACAGATAAGTGAGGCAGCCAAACCAACTGTTAGACAATACAGCCGAACTCTCGCTGTTCATTCCCAGCTGGGAAGATGTGAGCTTTTGTCCTTTCTTTCTTTGTATTGCGAGTTTAATACCTGTGCTACAGGGATTGTATTTGTTTACACACTGTAGCTGCTTTCTTTGGACATACAGCATCTGTGGTTTGTCTGTCTTCAGGGGTGTGTGCGTGTCTCTACCAGAACCAGAGATGGCTGACAAAATGCTGCCACAGCAAGGAGACCTGCTGCTGAGTAAGTTCCACCAAGGGAGCCTCCGCAATGGGAAAGAAGCCACCAGAGATGACGGCCTGCATGCCAGGGGACAGTGGGCGAGCAAGGCTGAGTTCCTCCTGGCCGTGGCAGGCCAGATCATCGGCCTGGGAAACGTCTGGAGGTTCCCTTACCTCTGCTACAAGAACGGAGGAGGTAAGGCATGCAACATAGCAGAGGAGCGGGGGAGAGGATAGGAAGTTTCAGCTAAGAAGTGTGAAAATTGTGGTTAATTCTGTCTCTCTCTCTCGGCTCTCCATCATCTATACTTTTCCTCTTCCTTTGTTCAATTCCTCATTCTCTTAACGTGACATTTGCAAGGTGTTTGTTAAAGCCGGGGATATCCTTTTGCTCATGCACAGATGAAGAAATGTATCCACTGATTTTGGCAGGTCAGGTTGGAACTGAATTTAGAATTTAAAACTGGGGTAAAAGTTATTTCAGGGTTAGACATTGGGCTGCAATGTGATCCTCACAGTGATAGCACTTTGTGTGTGTGTCCAGGTGTGTTCTTTGTACCTTACCTGTTGTTCCTGGTGCTGTGCGGCGTACCCCTGTTCCTCCTGGAGACCTCACTGGGACAGTACACCAGCCTGGGAGGGGTCAGCGCCTGGAGGAGTATCTGCCCGTTATTTGGAGGTACTCTTATCGAATTATGTCATCAGAAGACTGTGTTAGGCTGCAGTTTGTGCTGTTGTCGTGTTGCATTGCATATTGTTATGAGCACCTGGGCTGGTTTTTTTTCATTATTGATCCGTCTGCAGATTATTCTGATTCACTTTCCTCTTCATGCTTTTTAAATTCTATCCAAAGCTGCCACGTGTATTTGCAAAGCATGTGAGTCAATAAGATGAAGTTGAAAGACACTGATAAGGTATAAGTCAAACACACTGTACACAGAGGAAACTGCAGTGTCATAATGGCTTTCAGTTTGTATTGACTTGCCCTGCTGCTGTAAACCTGCCTGCTGCCTCTGTTTCCTTTTCCGCCACATCAAAACAAAACACATATCAACCATCTGACTGCAACTGGAAGATCTGTCATGCCCTGCTAGCTGCATGTAGTGCAGCAGAGTGAATCTCAGCTTGTGTATCAGATTAATTCCAAAGTGCCAAAGACAATATGCTCCCCGCCTGCCAGTAAAAACACTTGAAGTTGACTGTCCAGTTTTCATGGTTTCCTTTCCTGCAATCCAAACAGAGGACGTACATCAGTGAAACAGACCGTGCCGTGATCGACTTGATGCTTTTTAAAAGAAATAAAACACTGTGTGCAGTTGTACACAAGATCCTGGATGATCAAAACGCTTCAGCTGGCTTAGAGAAAGTCCTAAACTGTACCTGGACATGAAGCTGGACTGCCTACATGGTAACGCCATTGAGGACTTTGGTCCACCGACCAGCCCGGCTCTATTCATTTATCAGTGCAGCACAATGGCTAATTGTAGGGTGAATGGTATGAATTCAAACAGCACAGTAGATCTGTGCTGACGGGCTGAGCTGAGCTTTGATTGGTTGATGTTTAAGAATAACTTGGTTTGCATTTGTGTTATATAATGGTCGCACAACACGTTGCTTTTTTGGGGTGTTTGGGCCCCTGTTAACCCTCCCATTCCTCCCACTTTATGTGCAACGGGACAGTTTTTCCTATACTGGAATGCTACTTTGCCTTAATTTGGAAATATGGACTTAAAAGCACAAAATTGAGCTAATGTAGGTCAGAAACCAGTCGCTCCACAAAGTCCATTTTGTGGCTGTTCTGGAGCTTTCAGTCGTATCACATGATCCTTGTGAGCAGATGGAGTTTGTGCAATTGTGGATGTTCACATTTCTGTTTTTTTTCAGCGCACCTAAAGAACTTCCTGTTATTGTTGGCTTAAAAACCAACGCTGAAAGTTCATTCATGACTTTGCAAACAGTCTCTCCACGAGGTTCAATTAGTCGCCGTTCTGGAGCTTTGACGTCACATTTTGAAAATCTGGTGATATGAGAACAGCTATCAAGTGGACACTGAGTTTGTTGTCTTTAAATTTGGACTCAAGGGCCTTCTTCAAGAGCAGCCCTGGAGCAGTTTCAGGCCTGAGTGCTTTAACAGAACTCATTTTTGCCACTTGGCAAAGAGGTGATAGAACAAAGTGTTTTGGTTAAGCTGTAACCAGTTAAACCAGGCCTTGACATTCTCAAGCACAGGTGCAAGTAAGCTCAGTAGCATGCTCGCTGGACTGCCTGGGAAACACATTGTAAAGAGAATATGTGTGTGCTCCATATTGCTGTCCTCCCCTGCTCGGTGACAAATGGTTATGAGAGTGCCAACATGTGCTGCTCTGCCTCTTGGTCCATATGGCCCGCAGACACACACACACACATGCACATGCTCACGGGGTTACCAGCATTTTCTTGACAGCTCGTCGTGTGAAGGCCATGTGTTTTGCACAGGGGCAAACTGTGTTGTGGCAGAGAATACGCAGTTCCTCCCCTGGCTCATATATCTGTATGCAGTCAGTCTGCACAAACATGCTTCTGAAGGAATTCCTCACTGGTTTGCACATTTAACATGCCGTCATCAGATGAAGGCCTGAATTTCATTACAGGATGCCACAAACAGCCATTTGTCTCCAGCCTACACTCTCTAACCCACTCAAGGCATCATAAGACCATCATTCATTCGTAATGAAGATGTACTAGATGTGGGCCATGTGTCAAGTGTCTCAATAAATGGATGCTTTCATTAGAAACTCAAGTGACTTGCAAGTGATAAAAGAATATGTGTGCACGGGTGCTTTGACGCTCATTTATTTCTGTATATACTTCCATACATCAGATGGGATGTGCCATCCTCTTATGTCTGTGCAGGTCTCGGCTACGCCAGCCAGGTGATGATCCTGCATGGCTGTGTGTACTACATCGTCATCCTGGCCTGGGCTCTCTTCTACCTGTCCCACAGCTTCCAGGCGGAGCTTCCCTGGTCGCACTGTAACAACACATGGAACACCGGTCAGTAAGGACAGGAAATAAGATGCTTCTGTTGTAATGTGAGGCCGCTGTGGGGCCTGTAAGGGGTAAGCAGGGTCTATTGGTCTATAGTTTGTGTGTGTGTGTGTGTGTGTGTTCTGCTGTAGAGACGTGTGTGCTGTTCCAACACCACAACCAGACAGCCAATGGGAGCAGCCTGCCTGAGAATGCCACCTCCCCTGTCATGGAGTTTTGGGAGTGAGTGCAGTTTCCTAGGTGCTTTTATCTGTGTTTATGGTTTTGCACCATGCATTAACAGCAGTGTGTGTGTGTGTGTGTGTGTGTGTGTGTGTGTGNGTGTGTGTGTGTGTGTGTGTGTGTGTGTGTGTGTGTGTGTGTGTGTTTGTTTGCATCACTGTGTGGTCTAGGCGGGAAGTGCTCCACGTCACCAGCAATTTACACGAGCTGGGTCCAATCAGCTGGAAGCTGGCTCTGTGTCTGGCCATCATCTGGCTCATCTGTTACTTCTGTGTCTGGAAGGGAGTCAAGTCCACCGGAAAGGTGAGCAGAAAACACACCGACATCATCATCACGCTGCAAGATGACGACCCCCCCCCACACATCCCAGCTTCTAGGTTGCCTGTTTTGTCTCTGAAGTTAATAGATTTGTTTCTCATATGAACATTTCACCAACATGAATGAGCAGAAGCGAGAACGTTTAGCAGCAGTTGGTGCAAAGCAGGTGCAGACACTACGTGAGCTGACAGCGACAGATGTGGTAAGAATAACAGGATGTTAGTCTTAACTAGGCTTATCAACAAGATGAGCAGACACAGCAGCAGCAGTGGCGGCGACACACAGCTTAATGAGGTCATTAAAGTAAAACCCTTCCCCTCTCCAGTCATAACCAGGTCAAATCTGAACACGCAGACGTGATACATATATTGTTCAGTTCAGTGTGATGTGCATTTTCTGAGCATATTGTCTCCGATGCATAAAAGTCCATAAAGCCAATTAGAAATCATAGTTTTCTCCAGGATCAAAGTAATCCAGTGAAAGCTGTCTGTACATCCACAAGTCCATCACAAACAGGAAACGCTAATAGCTAATTTGGCAAATTCAATTTCCTGCCCTTTTGCCAAAATTAAAACAAATACATGCTAAAAAACAGGGCCCATGCTGGAGCCCAAAGGGAAGTTCACTAAATCTACCGCAACCTCTCCCACAGCATTATGGGAAATGCTGTGGGGGCATAGTTCTCTCAGGATTGTCTGAGGAGTGGTCCACAGTAGCAGACTATAAAAATCCCTGCTTGAGAGGAATCCTCTTTTTGTTAGCGTGGGTCGTCTGAGAGCAGAGAGCACAAGATCAGATAAACATCAGCAACCATGAAGCTGGCAGCGTCTCAGTCTTCCTCCGGGGCTTTTCCGCAGACCAGGTGCTTGTTTATTTTTGACCCCAGGACTTCTGCCCTCTTCATAAAAGCTGGATCTAAAAGCTGCTTTTGTGCGTTCCTGTTTGGGTTGACAGTGCGTCTTTGTTTAAGATGCAGTTTTCACACTCAACAGCACAGCAGCTCTTCTCCAATAAGTGTGCTGGAGCCTACTGGAGCAGCGAATATGGCCCAGGAACTAAATTTAAACATTTGTTCCTCTGGACAAAATGCAAATGAACTTCCTGAGTTCTTAAAAAGTTTTTAGTTTCTCTTTCCGAATGATCAAAAGATCCTTTGATTTGCTGTAAACCAGGCCACGTGCAGCAGAAAAACACTTAGATGGCACTTAGATTTCCTGTGGCGTGGTAGCAAAGTTAGAAACAGAACATAAATCTTCTTCTTTCATATGGTGAGCAAATGAAATCAGGAACTTGGCACTGAAGTCGCTGCAGGACTTGTTTGTTGTGTTACTGCCACCTTCTTTCAGCAGGTTTTAAGACTTTCCAGGGTTCCCTCTTTTAGTATTTCCGCTCTGTTTGAGGACATCTCAGATGCGTCCCCTCTGTTTTCTCTGTCTCCGTGCCGTCCTGACCACATCCCTGCACGCTGTGTACATTCTAGGTGGTGTACCTGACGGCCATCTTCCCATATGTCATGCTGTTTGTGCTGCTGGTGCGTGGTGCCACGTTGCCCGGGGCGACGCAGGGTATCATCTACTACCTCAAACCCAACCACACCCGCCTGGCAGACCCACAGGTACGAACACACACGCACACACACACACGCACGCACACAGATGGACATGCTTTGGAAGTATTTAGACTATGCAACATTAAAAACTCTGTTGGAGAAATTCTTCCAGTCATTCTTTCAGGTGGTATAGCAGCTCCTACAGGCAGGGGGCCCAACCTGTCAGGTGAGAAGGTGTATGGTCAGATCTACAGTACAGTCAGCAGCACTGTCTGTGCTCTGAAGATGAACGCTGTGGACCTTTTGGCCTCTGAGCTTCATGTCTGCAGCTTCATGCAGAGACAGCAGGAGTTTATGAATGAAAACTGACCTTATTGCACACCCTAATGGCTAATTTGCTTTCGCCTGAAATTTCCAATGCAAATCAAGGAAAGTGTTTGAATTAGAAGCAGATATTTGGAGGTGAATTACAGTAAGTTTTTGACAAGATAGGGAAGCAATCACCAAAACTACGCTGCGAGCACAAATCCATATTATCTGAGGATTAAAAGGGTCAAACTGTCACTGCACAGACTGCTGAAGGTCCTGCTGATGCTTCAGTGTTACGTTTTACATGAACCCGCACACATTTTTGCACTCTGTGTACCAAGATTACAGATAAAAACACGTTGCTGCTTGACACTCTGTGACAAAGTGCCGGAGAAAGTTGAAGGTTGCTTATTTACACGTGTTTGCAAGCTCCTCGCCAGCCCGCCAGCGATTTGTTCACTTCTAGTGGGAATTTCACAGTGAGATGTTACTGCCATTAGCTTTTGGTCCAAAATAAAGCTTATCTGAGGATGTTTAAAAATATATCTGTCAGCTTCTCCATTTGGCTTGCATACACTGACAGCAGTTCTTCTTGAGATTATGGAAATCGAGTCGCCTCTGTCGCACACGGGTCAGAAAAGTTGTCAGTAACAGGAAAATATATCAAATTCTATTATTTTTCCTGCTTATGTGCACATTTTTGGTCAGCTATTACACACATGTCAAGGACAGTGAAAGATTTTTCGACCCTTGTCTGTGTATTTTATCAGGTTAAGTGGTGGACAGAGGAAACCAAATATCACATACAGGACAGTCTCATTACACTGTGTGCCCTCTCTCTGTCCCTCTCTTTCTCTAGGTATGGATGGATGCAGGTACACAGATATTTTTCTCATATGGAATCTGTCTGGGAAGCCTCACAGCCCTCGGCAGTTACAACAAATACAACAATAACTGCTATAAGTGAGACACAGAACACACAACAGCCGCACAGCGTCTGCTCACACTCCACTTCAGACAAAGCGTGTTCACTGAAATGCAAGATGTAAGCTCCAACTGGTCAGATGGCTTCCAGAAGGAATGGCTGGAATGGACAGAGAAAACACACTGATACAGCCACACCTCAAAGAAAAGCCCTCGTTGCCATGTTTCCCACACTGGAGGACTCCCCCCACACACACACACACACAGAAAGAGCCCAGTACTTAGCTGTTGATGTGTGTTTACAGTAACAAGGCCAGAGCTTGACAGCACAAGGCCAAAGACCAAGATCAGACCAGTTCTGCTGAAGGCCCTTTCAGACATTTTGACTTTCGTATCACATTGTTTCTCCTAATTCTGCACATATTTCTTCGAGCTGTGTCTTGCTGTAATGCTACATTTGTTGCATTGTGTGTGTGTGTGTGTGTGTGTGTGTATGTGTGTTCTTCCAGGGACTCTTTCCTCCTGTGCCTCCTGAACAGCGCCACCAGTTTCCTGGCAGGGTTTGCCATCTTCTCTGTGCTGGGATTCATGGCTGAGGAGCAGGGCGTGGACATAGCCACCGTGGCCCAGTCAGGTGAACCAGCTCGGGTGGGGGGCAGATGAATTTCCTTGTGCTTGATACTGAAATGGCCCGTTCCTCTGTGCCATCGAGCTCTATTTTTTCTCCAAAGCTGTGCATCTGTTTGAGTCTGTCTTTCCTGTGGGTGCATGTCCTCTCAGGGCCTGGCCTTGCCTTCATTGCCTACCCGAGAGCTGTAGCCATGATGCCTGTTCCCCAGCTGTGGGCAGTCTGCTTCTTCCTCATGATCATCATGCTGGGCCTTGACACACAGGTACACACACACACACACACACACACACACACAAATCGACTTTGATGAATTACGTTTCACGCCATTGATGTACTTTCGTGTTAAAGTGACAGCGCACGGCTGACCCCGTCTCCCCTCTGTCACCCAGTTCGTGAGTCTGGAGGCCCTGATGACGTCCGTGACCGACCTGTACCCTCATGTGATCAGACGAGGCCACCGCCGAGAGCTGCTGCTGCTGCTCGTGTGTATCGTCTGCTTCCTGGTAGGACTGGTCATGGTCACGCCGGTAAGCGGACGGACGTGTGCGAGGTGTACCCTACCCTATTTGCTTTTTATGCTGTGTTATAATGCCATTTTTTGTCTTTTGTGTGCATGTTTTCCCCCCTCCTTCCCCCCTCCCGATGCAGGGTGGTCTGTATGTGTTCCAGGTCTATGACCATTTCTCCTGCAGTGGAGCCAGCCTGCTGCTTCTCTCCATCTTCCAATCTGTAGCCATTGGTTGGATTTACGGTAAAAATCCCAGCTCCTCTCTGCTTACCTTTCCTTTTGTCCTTTTGTTTCTTCTGCTCCCTTTGCCCTCTTCTCCTCTCCTCTCCTTTTCCACTCCACTAATGAAAGTAGTTCCTAGAATCTGATAAACACACAGTCAAGCGGTCCACTTCCTCCCCTCCTCCTGCATTCCAGTTAGAGTCAGTAGACAGCATATTAACATGGCTGCAGCTACCCACTGCTGTAAGGAGACTGGCTCCTAGCCAGGCCCCTGTCTGTCTCCTTCGGGCCCTAAATCAGCCCCCGGGCCCCGTCGCCTCTCAGTCTCAGTCTGGCGGCCCCAGGGAGCCCCTATCCGAGCCAGACCTGGGGCTCGAGAGCATTCACACAAACATTGTTTGTTTAAGTGTGTGATAGGCGGAACGTGCCATGTTTGCACATCAGGACGATCCACTCGGCGCTCGGGCGTTTTAGACAGTTTACTTTGCACCTGGTAAAGAATTAAGACCCAAAAAAGTTGTGAAAAAAAAGTATGGGGGCATCACAGGTGATAACAAAGTCAAATAGATTAGCAGGGTGTGTGTTAGTGTGTGTGTGTGTGTGGGTGAATAGGAATACCAAGGAAGCCTGTTTTTATGGCTCTCCCAGCAGTAGGTGAGTGGAGCAGCGGAGCTGGGGAGAGGGGCTTTGAGTGGACTGGGTAACACAGCGGTCAGGACTCCAGTGCACCTTTCCCCCGCTTTTTATGGCCGTGGGATTTTACAGTTTTTAAGCACTCTAACATACATTGGCACTCCTCTGCTGCTTGTTATGTGGCGCTGAAGGAATTCCACTCCACGGGTTGTGCTGTTTTAGAAAAGGGGCACCTACTTTTACAGAGTGAGTCATCAAAATGTTGACAGCTTGTTACCTGCGTTTTAAAGATAAGTGCTAACAATTAGTTTTCATAGGTAGACAGCATTTCAGAATTAAACAGATCAGGTTTTTCTACATACATTATCACATATCTTTTATTGTGAAATTTCCATATGCTAAAAACTGGGGTGGGAAAACAGGGCTGTAATTAAATCCTTAAATCCAAAACTACTTCCTAAACTCAAGGTGCACTTATAGGTGCTAAAACAATCTGAAATCTAATTATTATTTTATATGTTTCTATTTCAAACCATATGTTTTAGTTCTATTTTCTTGTGAGCATAAACTGGGTGATTATGTAATTTTGTGTGTCTCTTAATTTGATTTAGATAACTGCTTTTTTCTTTCCAGCCATAACTACTACAAGTACTGCTGCTACTACTGCTACACTTACATCTCCTGTCACTACTTGTACTGGTACCACTATTACAATTATAACCGCTTGTCACAGCTCCTGGCTCTTGTGCTACATGGTGGAAAGAAGGAAATGTGGGATTAAATGAGTGTTTTGTTTTTCAAGACCTGCTTCTAGTTCCTTCCTCTGTAGTGGTGAATACTGGCAAAAAAAAGTCAGTCAAAGCCACCAAAAACAACAAGTCAGTCATAAACCAGACCGCGGCGTCCAGTCAAAACACAACCACTCACAGTGAATTTGTTGATGCCAACAGGAGCAGATCGCTTCAGTGCCAATATCAGGGATATGACCGGCTACAGACCCCTGACTCTCTTCAAGCTGTGCTGGAAATACTTGACCCCAGCTGTGTGCACTGTGAGTGACCCCACCCTGCTGACCTGCTGTTTGGTCTCTGCTTGCTGTGAAATAGAATACACATAAACGCATGTTTGGGATATCATACAAACTCCTCCTCCTGCCGGCCAATCAGCCCACCTCCCATGACGTGTGTGGCCTCTCCATGTGTCTTAATGCTTCTGTTCGACCCATCGATTACTGCGTTTATGTATCGCAAAGGCAAATATTTCATATCAGAGTAGGAATATTTTAGTAATTCTTGCATAATATGATTATATCAAACATATATGCTGTTAAATAAAATGTGCAATATTTTGTAACATTTAATTCTTTGCTAGATGATATTTTCAGTCTTCTTTGTTGAGTTTCACCTTTTAAGTTTATCAGACAAGATGCTAACATGTTAATGACTGAGCCTTCGAGGTGCTGGCAGAGGGATTCTGTTGTCTTTGGACAGGACAGGCTTGCCATTTCTCCGTTTTTCCAGTCTTTGAGCTCAGCTAAGCTAACTGGCTGCTGGCTTCAGCAACATATTTGCCACACAGACATCAGAGTGGTATTGATGGTCCTTAAGTCTCCAGAAGGAAGCGATAAGCATATTTCCTAAAATGTGGAAGTTTTCCTTGCTGTGCTTCTTGGTCTTTCATCCTGACAACAGTGACATCGTGACATGTGAATGTTAGCTGTCAGGAAGTCATACTGGTTGTTGGCACCGTCCATAGACGTACTTCTCCTTCGTCCTGTCTCCTGCAGGCCACCTTTTTGTTTTCCCTGGTGAACTGGTCTCCGCTGAGCCTGGGGAAAGGCCTGGTGGCTCCGGCCTGGGCCACCGCGCTGGGCTGGATCCTCACTCTCTCCTCCGTCTCCCTGCTTCCCATCTGGGCCATCTATGCTCTGGCCACCACCCCAGGAACCCTGCGACAGGTTACACCAGAACTCGCTTTAATCCATTTAGTACCACATGCTGCTGATGCATTATTAACCTAAATCTTCTCAGATAATGAAACAGAAAGATTTTCAAACTAAACACAGAATAAAAGACTTGTTCAGAGCAATAACAATATTACAATGTTAAAACAACTGTCATTTTTTTGCCCCCCCCCCCCTCCAGCGCTTCCAGCATCTGTGCACCCCTGCCAAACACTCATCACAGGCCCTCCACCACTTCCCCACCAGCAACCAAGCGCTTCCCTACAGCTCCTCACTGCCCCTAACTGAGAAGCCAAAGGAGCCGATCACAGATAACCAGGATCAGACGGCATGACCCTGGTCAACGGCGACGTTTCATTGGATGCTGGTCAGCCAGTCAGCTGTTGCGAAGGGGTCAAGGTTAATGCTGCTGGATCCCAGTTGAGGGCTAAAGGGGGTTTCAGCTCAACAGATCCTTCAAACGTCCATTGTCTAATGGAGCATTCAGGTGATCTTGGGGACACAGCTTGCTTTACCTTTAAGGCCTGCCCCTCCTCCTCTTACCAGCTGCCAGTTCTCCTAAAGCAGCACACACTCCACAATCTTGACAACTTTATTTGCTTAAAATCCAAAAACTTCTCTGTTAGTTACCAGTTAAATCACTGTACGCGTGGACCATTTAATAACAGCCTTTATAGACATCTAGATAGATAGTAATGCTGCTGTTTCTCCTTTTTTTTTCTTTTTTGCCAGCATTATAAATTAGCTTACCGCTTTACTCTCTATGAGAGATCAATGCTAGATTTAGCATGTGTGCTTAGCTTTGACTCTCCACTGAATATTTCTGGTGTCCTCTGAGGTGACTCTATGAGTCAGGCGTGTTTTATACATTGATTTGTCTTTTGTTTGTGCTGCACCTTCTGTGATTGCCATATCATGGAGTTCAAATGGTTCATATCATGCCTTACAACCAGACCAAGTGGTGCTGATGCAAGAGCTGCATTAGCCAAATGCAGCTTTTTGCTGCCAATATATCAAGAGCTTAAGTTGATGTCATTGTTACATTTTAGGACACGGTGATTGAAATGTGCAGGAACTGTTTTCATCCATTATGCATTTATCTTTTAGAAAAGTGGACACGAGGGTTTTGTACTTTTTATTTAGTTGTTGTTCGTTGCTGTCTCCAGTGCACACGTTTCAAATGTAGTTATTAGCATGTCTTTGCACTGTACCAAAAGTAACTAGGAACACAGCATGTAGGAATACAATATTACAGTATTGTTGCTGCTGTGTCGACAAAACAGAACTATGTTTATATTCTGCTCCGAAGATATTTAACTTAAACTGTTTCAATAAGAAAATAACAAACGCCACTCCAAGGTGATTCTCTTTGTACGGGACATTGCAGTGTCTTTAACTGTAACATGAATGGTAACATGCAGAAGATCTGAAGTGGCAAATGGAGAAATTACCTCTATGCACTATACAGTGGAGGGATCGTCATGTTTTTCAGAATACAGTTCACAAAGTGAAGAATCATATCAGTTTTATAGAAGCCTGATGCAGAGACGGTGAAGGTGTTTGGTCAAAATGTGACCACCAGAGTTTTGTATATTTAGTAATTGCCCCTTATCTTATTGCCCCCTTATCAATAAAAATAACTTCAGTTCATGGACATTTCTTTGGGTGAATGTGATGTGTTTAATAATATGCACATAATATACATGCACACACTGCAGGTAAGAGTTTGTGTCGTCATTGCATACAAAGAAGAAGTTGAGTGTGTGTGCATGTGTGTGTGTGTATGCACAGGTACGTGTGTTTGTGTTCCTTAGAACAGAATATCCCTGTGGTGGATGCTAGCTGCACCCGGGAGATGTTGTGTTCTCCCTTGGTGCCATGGTAACAGATGCAAGGAACGCACCTGGCTTCTGCAAAGGGAGAATACAGGAGGAAGGAGGAGAGAGGAGGAGAGGGAGTGTACGTACACACACACACACACACACACACCATCAGCCATTCAAGCATCACAAGAACAAGCGATGTGATTGCCTTCATCTGAAGCTTTTTCATCCTGATGGGAGTTACTGGTTTAATATCCATGAAGGGAAAGAAGAGGAGGGTGGTGTGTGTGATGAGAGGGAGTCATGGAGACTGAAGAGGGAAGGAGAGTTGCAGCATGGCGGGGGGGGGGGGGATTCTGACACCACCACTTACATACAGCCCGGTGGTTATGTAAAGGGCTCGGCTTGTCAATTAACCGTATTGGATTCCCTCCACTCCCAGCCACCGTAGAAAGTGGGCCGGTCCCACACACGTGGCTCGGCACGCGGGTTCACACACACAACTTGTTTTGGTGACGCTCAATACTGTATGCAGCCTGCTTTGCACGTGTGATACGGGTTACCGTGTGTGTGTGTGTGTGTGTGTGTGTGTGTGTGTGTGTGTGTGTGTGTGTGTGTGTGTGTGTGTGTGTGTGTGTGTGTGTGTGGATAATGGGGGTGGTTTCTGTCCATATGGTTGCTTTGGCATACATCGTAGTTTCAGATGATAGGGATTAAAAATGATCCAATGGGCTGAGTGTATGAGATTCAAAGGGGAGAGAGGAAGAGGGAGGGAGAGGAGGACATTGTAGGGGCATGAGCTAAAGCATGCGTGTGTGTGTGTGTGTGTGTGTGTGTGTGTGTGTTTGTCCTTTCACTATAGCATTGAAAGATGCTGTGGAAAGTTGCCTGATTTGTGCTCAGGCTCAGTGCCACTGGTTTGCAGCTGCAATACATTTCACCACATGTATTAACAGTCCTTCTTGTGCACATAAACGCAACATATTTAGTTTATATGTTTGATTAAAGCTGGTCAAGCAACTGCAGGAAAATACTTCTCTCACATGCATATTGATTGAAGACACACTCACACACATGCAGTCATACATGCGCGCCTCAGGTCTGTCTCAACGACACCCTGCCCTGATCAAACATCCTCTCACGCACAGCTCCGGTTCGCTCTGTCTTTATGGGTGTCTGTTTTACTGCAGGTAATACACTTGACAGTTTGGTGTAAAGGAGAAGCAGGCGGCAGCAGGGGGTGGTGGCTGGAGACGAGACTCGAGGACAGAGAGAAAAGGATGCGGGTGGTGGGGGTGGGAGGTGCATTGCATAACGTTTGGGTGATGTGGACATGAAGTTCAGCTCGATACTGGATCTGCTCTGCAGGGAAGTTGTGGAAGATGAGGACACAATATTTTTAGGTTCAACACTGGGCAGCAGGGCCGTAGCAGCGATTTTGGAAACACTGAGCCCAAGGCCCACCAATGCAACCTGACCCCCCCCTTTGGAAGATTGTGACACTAAAGAGTCTGTACAGCTTTCTTAAAGACAGTCAAATGTAAACACATTGAGTCTGCTGCAAGTGTTTTTCTATTTGAGTGCATCCTTGGTGTGTGATGTTTCATGTGTGGATCCTACCATGGTGGGATTTGACAGGGGCGGCGAGGCTTACGGTGGCAGCACACCGTGTTCCGTTTTTGGCCGCGCATCCGGCGTCCGCCCCCGCGCTCTCACGCCCACTCCCTGGCTGCATCCCTGCATGTGCCATGCCATACTACCCACACCGCTCAGTCACGTAGAAGGGGCTTTGGATTAGCGCGCCGCTTTTAGGAGAGCCGACGTGGGCTCTCACCCTTTCTGGGTGACGCAAAACCAAGCTGAAACGCAATATCTGCTGTCAAGTTGTGTATGTGTGTGGGGGGGGGTCCACAAAGAGAGGCCTCCCTCTTGGCATGCAGACACACCGAAACCCTCTGTGTGGTGTGCAAAGGTATAGCTATTAGGTGACTCAGCAAATGAGCACTGTCTTGGAACTTTTAAGACTCTTCAGAAAAGCCACTCTCTAGTTGGCTGCCCTCTTAGAGAGTGTTTGCGTGTGTGTGAGACACAGTGACTTCAGCTCCAGTGAGGTATGCATGGCTAAATCCCTCTCAGCACACAAGTATGACATCCCATTGGCACCACCACACACACTTCCCTAAAGGTACAATAAATAACATAGACAGCTCCCAAGGCAGTTCCAGGTCCAGTCACACACCTGCAGACTCACACACACACTTATTTCTTCGCTTTTCTCATACCCAAGTGCAGCAGCACAGCACCTACTGTGTGCATGCTCCCAGATTTCCTCCATCCCCTGCTCTCACACACACCATTAAACGTCTCACACAGGAACGGTGAACTCCCAGACCTCTTATTCGGGAATGGCCATAAATTATCTATTCCCCTCTAGTTTGCTGAATCTCTCCAGCCAATTCCTGTTAAGACTTTTCAGCCTTCAATTATTAAAGGAGTCAAAGTGGGAGAAGTGTAAAAATAACAAGCTGGTGTTGAATGGAGACGTTTTGGAGGGAAGATGAATGGTGTTGGTCCTGGCTGTTTAGGAACTTGTTTTGCTGATGTTTTAGTGATGCAGACTGAGTGAAATTGATGAAAACAGAAGGAGGGGTGATAGTCTCTCCTGATTTTATGATTTATTCATAACCAGAAGTGGCTTCAGACCTCTTGGATCCTTTTCTCTACCTCTGAATGTGATTCATAAGGCTTTCGACGGACTCTGCGGAGGCAATGGGAAATACTCCAGTGACAGCATTGTTCAGGTTTCTCTCCTCTGCTCTCCTCCAGCACTTGACTTCAGTCTGATTTGAGGAAGAGAGGGAGCGGAGAGAGAGAGAGGAGAAGAGGGGAGGTGGAGGAGTGGTGATTGAGCGCAAAGGGGGCAGGACTTTTTCTCTCCGGGTCCTATTAAGAGCAAACTTTGTGTTTTTGTTCTCCAAGTTCAGCTCAGTGCGTTTCCCTCTACGCACAGTTCCTCTCTGCTGCTCTCTTTCTTTTCCATTTTTTTCCTCAATGGTTTTGTTTGCTCGCCTGTTGGTTACTCCTCTGTGTGTTTTCATGGGGGATTTGGACACCGGGAGGATGCGCTTTTTGGAGGAACAAATACTCAAAGTTGTCTCTTCGGCCAGTCCGAGGTTGTTTTAGTATATACATAGATGTTCTTCGAGTTGGAATGAACAATGGTGCGGCTCCTTGGTGCTCTGGCCGAGGGCATGCTCTGGTTTCGGCTACTGTTGCTGTGCGTCGTGGAGTTGGAGCTGGGAGCCGGGCTTTCCACACTCCAGGGTTTTTATCTTCCACCTGCGAACGGGTCGCTTCTCACACCTGCCCGGAGGACAGATGGGGTCGTGCGCACCATTGACCGGATTTACCACGGAGGAGGGAAAGTGGGCTACCTGGTGTACCTGGATGGGAGCCGGTTTCAGCTGGACATGGAGCGGGACGAGTCGGTGCTGTCGCATCATTTCAGCCCCCAGTATGTGCTCGCTATGATGGGGGAGAGCCCCGCGCCTTTGCAGCGGGAATGCGCGTACCGCGGGACAGTGGACTCCAACCCGGAGTCCCTGGCGGTGTTCAACCTCTGCGGAGGGGGTCTCGAGGGCTTCTTCGCCGTGAGTCATGCACGCTACACCATCACGCCTATCATTAGGGCGAAGGGACACGAGCACGACGTGCGCGCCCTGCAGGACTCGGACGCGGAGAGCGCGCTCCACGTGTTCACGCGCGAGAGTTTCAGCTTCGAGGCCATGCGCGAGGGGCGCGAGAGCTGCGGGACGCGCGATGGGCGCAGAGGACGCAGGGATTCGGCGGGGAAACGCCGGCGCAGAGGGCGTGGGAAGGGGAGACGGGACAGAGAGGGGGTCCCAGGGGAGGGCACAGACGACCACGGGCGGAGATGGTGGAGCCAGCTCGCCAAAGCGCCTGCTCCGGAGATTGGCACGCGGCGCAGGAGGTCGGTCTCTCGCGCCCGGCACGTGGAGCTGCTCCTTGTGGCCGACGACACCATGACCAAGAAATATGGCAAGGACCTGAACCACTACCTGCTCACACTGGCCTCCATTGCCTCCAAGTTGTACGGGCACGCCAGCATCGAGAACCCCATCCGGCTTTCGGTGGTGAAAGTGACCACGGTCACCGAGAAGGAGAAGGGGCTCGAGGTGACTAAAAACGCCGCGGCGACACTGAAGAGCTTCTGCAAGTGGCAGAACCAGCAAAACCCGCTGGACGACGACCACCAGCACCACCACGACGCCGCCATCCTCTTCACCAGGCAGGTAAACAAACTTCCCTCGCGTTCCGCACTTCTCACCTGGGCTCCGCCTGTCCTCTGCCCCACGCGGCGGAGGAGAGGCGCCACGGTTTGTTTTTATTTTGATGGTGCACGCGGTGGCAGCTGGTTCTCTGCAGCTAAGCGCCTGGCAGATTAAGCCTTGGGTGGCTTAATGCAAACAGCCCATAACAGTCATATTGCACGTTATTTTTCCCCCTAGAGTGTGTAGATCAGTGACACAGAAGGTGGTCATCTGTATCCCAATTTGCATCACAGTCAATCAGAAGTGATGACTGCTCAACCTGCCTCCTACCCGTTCGTGCTTAAATCCACCCTTTTGTTTTCTTTCTGTTTCTATCTCCTTATTTGCTGAATCTCCGCATCTGTGAATCACTTTAAAAACCTGTGTTTCCTGGCCTGGTGTTTTTCTAGGCGGGCTCTTGTCTCCAGCCTCCCCCTCCCAGTCCCCTGACAGTCCAAAAGCCCTGTGTGATCTGAGGCGCGCGCTCGCGGCCCTGCACGCAAATTCTTCCTGGGGTAGGAGGCTTGAAATCAGCTGCTGGGTGCACTGCAGAAATATTCCTGAAACTCCCCTGAAACTTCAGTTAATTAGGTAGTCATCCTAGCCTGCAATTCTTCTCTCCCTCCCTCGCTCTGCCTCTCTCTCTCTCATCACTCCAGTCTGCACATTTTTTCCCAGTTTCTTTTCCAGCGTCTGTCAGCTGGGGCTGGGAGCTGTCAGAAAAACAAACACATCCACCCTGTGAGAAGCCGTACGTTTACCGAGACCACACTCATTTATCCCCCCCTTTCACCAACTCTTTTCTTTCTCCTCCTCGTTCCCTCCCTCCCTGGTTGAAAGCCACAGGGCAGCAGCAGCAGATCCACACGCATTTTTCACCTCTCCGGGTGTGGCTTTGTGGTGGTTAGCTCCAGTTGAAGTGTCAGATAGCTTGCCTTGGATTGCGGTGAGCTCAGCTCATGCCGGGTCTTGTCGCGGCTTGGGCGGAAAAAGCAAGCACCAGGGGTATTACCTCGGATCTCCTGGCACCGGGAGCAAATTGGCGCTGTCATGCGTTGGCAAGGCAGCCGGTAGTGCATACCTGTGGTCAGCAGGCGTTCGAAGTGGACCAATTCCTGTGTGCCAACCACCTCGTGGCTCCTCACTAACCCTGTTGCCGCTACACCTGCAAGGGCAAGACTGGAAGAGCCCAGGGAGAAGACTGTGCCATCCTCTGGTGGTTAGGTTTTGGCAGGGTGGGCAGGGTCAGGCGGGCATGGAAACAGTTATCCAGATACCTCAAAGGCAGCCTCAGGATAGGAAGAGTCAAAATGGACAGGAAACTAATGAAACATGACAGGTGGTCTACTGTGGATTTTTCTCTGTTCTACCAGGGCTTTGATCCTATTAAAATACCCATGCTCACTGTGGCAAAACCCATCCGCTCGCAGTATCATTCCGTCGATTTAAGATGCCTTTTCATCTCCAAGCAGTCCACGTTTCAAACAATGTCTCATACTGATATCATTATATTACACCCTTTCCATAACAACACCATGAAGCCTGCATAGTTGCTACATGATTTAAGTTGCTTTCAGAGACGAAAAATCTATCAAACTGTGTGTCTGCATTCACTAATAGAAGGAATGCAGATGTATATTTGCCTTAAGATGAAGAATAACAGCAAATTAGGGAACCGCAAATGAACAGCTGAATGAATAAACAAAGCACAGAAAATGCAGGTTTTGCAGACTGTTAGCTGCTGTGATCGGGGATAAAAGGCCAATATTAGCTTTATGTCAGTCAGCACTGAATTCGTGTCTCACCCGTCGCGACACTTGCATTATTCACAAGCCTGTCTCCTGCCCTGCCTTCACACACATCTCACCTTCACCTACCTGTCAGCAGCAGAAGAAGCAGGGGATCCTGCTCTGTTGCACACTGAGCATCTCCTGTGGCCCTGCAGCACAGCGCTGTCAGTATGAGGAGGGTCTCTGATCCCTGTCTGTTGCATTGGTGCCGGACAAATTAGCCTAACTGCAGCTGATTCTGGTCAGTGTGCAGAAAAAGCACATCGCTAATGCATGACTTGACTTTAAGGTCGTGACCTTAATGAGCCACAGATAGCAGCCACCGCCTTACTTTAACATTGACCTTTGAACTGTGGTTATTAAAGGACATTTGCATTTTGGCTGAGTGCTTAAATAGCTGTTGCTCTACCTGCTCGGTCATTATAGCAGACAGACAGCAGGGCTGAGCTCTGTTTACATCTGAGCAGGAAAACAGGCCAACTCTGTCCACTCTTGTCTCAACAAAGGGATTACAAATACTGTCAATTTGGAATGTGGAGACGCTGACATCATTTTGACCTATTCTTTATGGAAGCCATGCTGTCATTTAGCCGTCAATCATTTTACAACAGCTCCTGTCAGAAAAGATCTCCATTCAATATGAGGAGCTGCACAGAATTCTTCATTTTACAGGCAGCAAAGAGTCATTAGGGTTTCCATTGACCAAATGCCATTCAGGAAATAACTCGATTTGGCTGAGGCACCTCATACCTCGCTGCATTTTAGGTTGAAGAAGAAGAAAAAAAAGGAGTTGGATGCACAAGGCATGGTAATGTGTTAGCTATTTTCTCAAGGCTTTGTCAGGAAAAGAACTCTGGTTGTAACCTCAGTGGAAGCTCTGCAGGGAAGACAAACATTGATGTGTTGTAGATTCAGTTCAGATGTGTTATGGTGTTCCATTGTACTGAATGTCAGAGGTGGCAAGTAACCAAACAGTGGTTTATGTGTGAGAAGAAATAACCTTTTTTCATCTGTGTATTTGGAGCGACAGTGACGTCGATCCCTACTATTGTAGTCTGCTGAACTGTAACTGAAGCTCACTGAAGACTTGGTGACTGTGAAGTCAGACCAGTCCATTGTTCCCAGAGTGCACAGAGTTGGAGGGAACTCTCTTTGTGGTCAGGTCCAATTACTCCAACACCCCGTACCCGCAGGGAGCTGACCCGTGCAGCGGTGTCACCCTGTTCCACACATACCAGCACCGGAACGAAACAACGGGCACATTGAGGGGACCGGGGACTGTTCTGAGCGTGGATGCGTGTATGCATGTTTTGCATGGCTGTGTTCACTTGTTGTGAGCTCGGACAGTGGACAAAGCTCTACTGTCAGGTGGCTGCAGAGAGCTGCAGAGCTGCGGAGATACTGACATACATTTTTTTTTTCATTTGCTTCTTGCAGCAATGCATCAAATATTTGGATGGATGTTGCTAGCAGGTACTTGTGATGCCAGTGACTGAAGTGCTCACCTTTGCGACCCGGGTTGAGGTCAGGCCCCTGTCAGATTTGTAATAATACACGTGAAATATGATACATAATAAAAACATCAGCCTACATACCAGAAATGTCTTAGATCACATGATGATGCTGCAGCCACGTCTATTTGCTGATGACGACTGTGCAGATAATTAACGATTCCACTGAAAGTTGAGAAAACTAATGTAATGATGATTGATGTAAGATACACACTGATGTAGACATAGCATGCACGCATACACAACCATTTCCTCCACACGTGTGTAAAACACACAGTTATGTCATTTATCCTCTTACAGCGAATCTGGGAATGTGCACATGTGTAGAATGTGGCCTCCTCCTTTTCCTGTGCACTTGTCTTCCTCCTCACCTCTCCGCCTCCTCGTGTTTGTACATTAAAGTGTACATTTCCCAGCCTTCGCCCCCGTCACAGCTACTCCCTCTATTTGTTTTAACTGTTCTTGATATTTCACACATGCTAGACTTCAGCTGGCGTATGTTGAAAACCCGCACACGGCCATTGGAGCCCAAACCCTCAACCCCGGGTCTGTGGACGTACACAACTGGTCAGAGAGTTCAGCCTTCCCGACAGCCTCACTCCCTTCACACTGTGATGCATCAGTGGCTTCGAACAGCGCTCCTCTTTGCAATCTGGTTTCCGGCCGACGCTGACCTTAGGCCTGTTTCCATGCAGAGAAAAATAACACTATTTATTCACTTCAACTATTTCCAGTTAATCTCTATTTAACGGGGGCAGATAGATAATTGCGCAATAATTACCTTATGCAATGTATCACAGCATTCATAGCGACTGCTCATGTCAAGTGCCCGTTCCTGGAAGGGCCTTTGAAATAACAAGCATGAAACATTTTCACAGTGATGCATTTTGTTAGAAACAGCAGTACGACGTCATATACATACATACACATGCACATAGATATACATGATGCATGCGTGCATTTGTACATTCAGAACACACACATACATACAAACGCAACATTGATTATTACTATGCAGACGACATACAAATGTATCTTCCTGTAACTTTCAGTGACTCCTGGCATTTTAAACAGTTGCTGAGATATTTTGTTCTGGATCAAAGTGGTGGACCGTCAGCTGGCATGAGTATGAAGTGGCATGAAAACTTATTTGACAGCCTGTCAATCACTGGTGAGCAGTCATTAGTCGCCCGTCCAGTCGATGATGGAGGGCTGCTTTCTGTTGCTTCCGATCAGCAGGTTTGTTGAATCAGCCTGAAGTGTGTTTTCATCGCACAGAGTAAGCTAAACTCACTCTGCAAGTGTGTGTGTGTGTCTGCGTCTGGCTGGCTGTTTGCTTAGCACAAGCCTTGGCTTAGATTGCAAACGATCTCGTAACACACACACTCACTCACGCGCACACACAGCTCTGATCGTCTCATGACCTTCACAACCAGCTTGCCACCTGTTCTCCTGTTATTTCTGCCAATATTTCTGTAACTCCTTGTTCTCTCAGTTCTTCTCTTTAATTTCCTGCGGCCCTCCATCCCCCAGCATCTGATTCCTGAACTTATTTGTCTTTCCCTCCCTCTTTTTGTGTGTGTGAGAGGCCTTTGGATGAAAGGAAAGTTTGGCGGAGGGAAGGAGTAAATAACACAGAGACAGGGATGTCAGTTTTGGGGAAGTTTCAGGTATTTTTCACATGCCGCAGTTTAATTTCAAACGGGAGATTCCTGTTTTCTGCTTTTCACCCACGTGTTTCCTGTTACGCCGTGTTGTACTAACGAAAGCCGTGTGTACAAGCAAGATCGAAACAAAAGCAGTTCTCGTACTCGAGCGTGGGAGGGGGCAATGAATAAATAAATGAAATGAAGGGAGGTGTAAAGAATGTTGGGGTGAAAAGAGTGTGGGAAGCGGGGAAGGAGAAACAGGATTTTTCGGCGAACTTGTCTATAGGTTCTCGCTGTCTGATTGAAAACAAACAGGCTCCGTAGTTTTTGAGCTTGTCTGCATGTGGAAAAGTTCGGAGAAACTTCAGCACAGTTTGCCTCTCAGCAGCATCCATGCAGCGAGTGTGACTTGCCCTTTGTCTGCCTCTCGTGCATCCAGCAGTCAATTGGCAAAAAGCAGACGCTCTCTTCCTGTTCCCTGTATGTGTGTGTTGCTGCATGTGTGTGTATGTGATTGTGAGTATACCATTATGCATGTGCAGTCTGTGATGGACATGCTTGCATTTACATGTGGTCTGTATGTGTACCCATTGGTTTACATGTACATTCTTATAGTTACGTGCATAATATATGTGCATCTGAGTGTATTCGCATGTGTGTGTGAGGTGGTCCCACCCAGTCTGTCATGTGTGTGAGTGCAGAACACAAGGCAGTTTGTTCCAAACCGATCTGCCCGGAACGGGTAAACACCCTCCACAGAGAGCCTCTAACACACGACCCAGCAGGCCTGTCAGCACCACTTAACATGACGATTCATCCTCTCCATGGGGTGTGTGTGTGTATGTGTGTGTTTTCCTTTTTTGGATGTTCTCATGTGCACATGCATGGGTGTTTGCCTCCATATGTCTTTGTGCATCTGTGTGCTGAATGCACACATTTATTCTCGTGAGTGTGTACGCTCATGCGCGCAGGCCCGTGTGCAGGCGTGTGTGCTCTGATGTGACGGTATGATTAACTGATTGATCTCTGCACTCGGCAGGGCCAGGCAGCACACCCTGAGGCCTCATCTGCATGGACATGTGTGGGAATCAAAACAAAGATCAATACTGTGTACTCGGGCACCCCATGAGGCAGACAGAGAGATGGTGGAGGCAGAGGAAGGAAGCTTAAAGGGGCACTTATGGCTCCTGTAGCTCTGGAGGAGCTTTGTCAGAGAAAATGACTCCATTGACATCACTTGAATATCTCAGCTTGGACCTCTGTTGCAAACTAGGGTTATGGAGTTTGAAAGGCAGGGTGCCTCTAAAGCGTGGCATTATGGGAGGTGCAGCCAGTGTTTTTGGAGCGTGGAGCTCGGCTGCATTGATTTTGAAGCTGTCTCTCGCAAGCCTTCACTTCACTGCTAAATTAAGGGGCAGTGGCTTTGATCAAGAGAACAAAAGCCATAAGAACATGGCACCTTGCATTAAGTTTCCAGTTTCTTTGCAGTTAATTTGAATTTATTGTTTACAAAGTGTGTGCAGCAAGTCGAAATTCAACTTCAGCTGCATCACCACCCAATGACTGGGTGGTGATTAAAAAGATGCAGAAGAAGACAAAGTCTGGCTCTTGACGGGGGAGCAGTCATTGCACTCTAAATGACTGCAATGGCAGAAAAACTGGCATTAGCAACACACTGTTTTTCATTACAATGGGAGGTGAGTCAGGCTATGGTTCCAGATGTCAGTAAAAAAAAGATGTAGCAAGTTAAGACATAGCAGCCAAAATCCATTTTCAAGATGATCATTGTCCTGATTGTGCCATGTGCATACTCGCCCCAGTGTTTTTGGATGAGGTGCCAGTTTAAACTCACAGTATTTCCTTTGTCCAGGACCTCTGCGGCCACCACTCCTGCGACACCCTGGGCATGGCGGATGTCGGCACCATCTGCTCTCCGGAGCGAAGCTGCGCCGTCATCGAGGACGACGGCCTTCACGCTGCGTTCACTGTCGCGCATGAGATCGGTAGGCGAGGATACACACACGTATAAGCGCACAAACACAGATATAAGCAGGCCAGGGCATGCATGTGCACATCTGTCAGCACATCTCCCCTGTTGATTAATATCACAGGAGCATTGTCTGATGTCATGCACCTGATACCTGTGCATGTTTTCTTTTCTCATTCTTGCTGCGTGTGCAAACTCACGACAAGGCTCGCCTGTTCTCTCTCATCTGTCAACTCAAATTCTGTAAGTCGTGTCCGCTCTCTCTGCGCCTCAGGCCACCTGCTCGGTTTGTCCCACGACGACTCCAAGTTCTGCGAGGAGCGTTTCGGAGTGAACAGCGACAAGCGGCTCATGTCCTCCATCCTCACCTCCATCGACGCCTCCAAGCCCTGGAGCCGCTGCACCTCGGCTACCATCACCGACTTCTTTGATGATGGCAACGGTGAGTGCTGGAGAAAATATAGAGCAATAAAGGCACAGGGATTGAAAGGCTCCATGATTTGTGGCTCAGCAACCATCTGTAGTTCTTTTACAAGTGAGAACTTTTCCCAGCCAGTAGTTTTATTTCCTCCATCTACAAATTGCATCCATGTGAATTTGACGTGATCGCATTTCTCCCACAGTACCTATCACTGAGAGCTGTTTACCAAGAAACAAGCTGTAATCTCTGCTAATAGAAAGTTATTTACAATCCTATTAACTTCTTAGAAAGTGTAGTTGCAGTGCAGCCAAAGACATGTCACTGGCGGGGAACCAGGATGAGTCATACTTAACGTTGTTTCACTCTTGTCGGCCATAAAGCATTGCCTGCTGACAGTTTGCTAAGAGACACTTTCAGCATAATTCATGTAGCAGCAGTAACATTTCAAGCTTGACATTATCTGCTGCTGCTCCAGCACTTTTGTTGACTGATCATACAGGCCTTTTTTGTCAATAGACTAAAATAGATTTTCACACCACCACCAGAAGGGGTGTGTAGGTTGCAGGCCCTTTTTTAAAAATTTTAAAATCCCCTCCTCCTTCTTTCCAACCACAGCTGAATGTCTCCTAGACTCTCCTCGCCAGCCCCTTTTGGGCCCCGAGGAGCTTCCGGGACAGAGCTACGACGCCGTCCGCCAGTGTCGCCTGGCCTTCGGCCCCGAGTACACGGTCTGCCCGGGCATGGACGTATGTTCTCGGCTGTGGTGCGCCGTGATTCGCCAGGGACAGATGGTGTGTCTGACCAAGAAGCTGCCGGCCGTGGAGGGGACGCCCTGCGGGAAGGGACGCATCTGCCTGCAGGGAAAGTGTGTGGACAAGACCCGCAAGAGACACTACTCGGTAAGACAGACGGATGGTAGCAGAGTATGAGGGAGTATAGGAAAAGGACATGGAAATAGACGTCTGTCAAGAGAGACAAAAAGGACTCAATCTAAAATAGATTCCTTTTTATAGTTCAAAAACTGATATTTTAAGCACGCATTGTACAAACTTGTCTGTGGGAGACAAAGGGCAGCTAGAAAGAAAGAAAAAGAAGTAGAAAGGGAGAGAGAGACACTTGAAGAGGAAGAAAGTCTCACGGACTCTTTTTGTGACTTCACTGTGTGGTCTGTGTTATTTATGCCACTGCTGATCTGTGCTATTTGTTCGCTTGGCCTTGCTTAAACAGATCTAAATTGAATTTTGCCATAATGAGTTAAAGGGCCAAATCTGTTCTTGGCAGGCTGTCGACACCGTGTGTGTGTGTGTCAAGGAGGGAGAGTGAGCGCAAGTCAAAAAGAAAGGGAAAGAGGGAAAGAGTCTTTTCTTTGTGTTTATTTGTCACATGACATTTGATGAGCCTGACTCGATCCTTGGCAGTCGACTGCGTGCGTGGATCTGGCCCAAGTTCTGACACGCTTCATTTTCGCTGCCTTGTATGACGACCAGTTTACTGCTCGGAGCAAAGTTAAACCCCTCCATTTTAGCCTTCAGATTCTTTGAAACTCTATGTATTTCTTGTAGCATGATTGCAGATTAAGTAGCCTTTACTGTGGAAAGAAGCAGTTCAAGCACTATAAAGAGTCAGCCGTGGAACTAAATGGAAAAGCAGTTTCCAAACAAGCTTTGCAGAACTTCAGGGTTATAAAATCAACTATGTCTCGTAAAATATGAAATGCTACTTATTCAGCAGTTTTTATCACGGATGACTCACGTAGCTCTGGTTGGAAAAAACACGAAAATAAGTATGTTACCTTAAGAATTTCATTCAGGCTGTTCCTCAGGGGAAGCATGTGAGCTGTTACGCCTCAGATCCAGTCATGCTGTCTTAATGAATGGCTTTACCGCATGAGGAAAGCTTCGTTCTTTTGGTCTGCCTCTTTTCCACATCACAATGCGTGCCACATCTTTCTTTATCGCACATCTCTCTCCAAAGGCTTTCCCTGTGACACGTGGCTTGGCCAGCAACCGCTCTGACTTCCAACATGCCTGATAAGCATTAATTGTCCTCTCTCATCTCCTCTTTTTCCTGCTTTCTTTTCTCTTCATCCCTCTCTACGCTCTGATCTCTCGTCCTCTGTCATTTTCCCCAACTTTTATCTCCTCTTTCATCTTCCCTTCCCTCTTTGCTCCTCTCCTCCCTCTCCCAGGCATCCAACCACGGCAGCTGGAGTTCCTGGGGTCCTTGGGGTGCGTGCTCCAGAACTTGCGGGGGCGGGCTGCAGTTCGCCCAGCGTCTATGCAACAATCCGCCGCCACGGAACAACGGGCGCTACTGCACGGGCAAGAGAGCCGTCTATCGGTCCTGCAACGTCACACCATGTCCACCATCAAGTGAGTGTGGCACCCGGAGAATGCATGCGTGAATTTAATAGTACACGCTAATATTTATTCATCATACAAAAAATTCAAACCTCTTGCAATTTAAATTTTCTCCAGATAAGAGTTTCCGGGAGGAGCAATGTGAGGTGCGCAACGGTCCCCAGACAGATCCTAAAGGGGTGAAGACCTTTGTTGAGTGGGTGCCTAAGTACGCAGGAGTCCTCCCTAAAGATGTGTGCAAGTTGACCTGCAGAGCAAAAGGAACAGGATACTACGTGGTTTTCTCTCAGAGGGTGAGTTAGCTAAAAAAAAAAAAAAGGCGTGCTGTGTTTTAATGAAAAAAAAATGTGGAAGATAACATTGAGTTTGTGGCCGTTTGTCTTCAGGTGGTAGACGGGACAGAGTGTCGTCCTTACAGCAGCTCTGTGTGCGTCAAAGGGAAATGTGTACGGACAGGCTGCGATGGCATCATTGGCTCCAAGCTCCAGTTTGACAAGTGTGGTATATGCGGAGGCGACAGCACAGGATGTATCCGCGTGGTGGGCAACTTCACCAAGAAGAGGTGAGGAGAAAAGACAAGACTTGAGCTGCGCATTATGGCATGTCTTGATATCATGGGTGCAATCATGCACATACAGGCATTTCTATAGACGCAGTAGAGGGGAGGCTCAGTAGTGATGGCAGGTTTGCACACGCAGAATTCAGAGGACTCTTGAAAGTGCTTTGCAGCAGCGTTATCTCATGGCTTTCACAGTATGATGAAATGATAATACTGCCTTCACTGCATGTCAGCAGAATATGTATAGCTCCTTTACACAATATTCCCAAATGCCCCCCCTTCGCAGGCCTTGTTGTCACACTGACTAAATGGTGCAGCCTTTTTATTGCATAAAAAAATCCAGTTTGCACAAATGTGAACTATTGTACATTGTTTAAACTTATGTGAATGCAGGTCACATTGTCGAAACCTAAATTTTATTGGCACGTATAGTACTGTGCAAAAATTTTAGGCAGGTGTGAAAAAATGCTGTAAACTAAGAATGCTTTCAAAAAAATAAATAATAATTGTTTATTTTTACTTTTTTTTATTTTTATTTACAAAATGCAAAGTGAGTGAACAAAAGAAAAATCTAAATCAAATCAATATTTGGTGTTATTACCCTTTGCCTTCAAACCAGCATCAATTCTTATAGGTACACTTGCACAAAATCAGGGATCAGGGAAAACAGGTGCTAGTCATCATCAATTTGACATGTAGGTTGAAACACAGTCGTTAACTGAAACAGAATCAGCTGTGTGGGAGGCTTAAAACAGGGTGAGGAGCAGCCAAACTCTGCTACCAAGGTGAGGTTGTGGAAGACAGTTGTGTGCTTCCAAAGGCAACTGGACTTGTTTTGTGTTCAATCAGCTCTAACTGACTGGTTAGGAGTCTCAGGCATTTATCCTCGTGCAGGATCATAGCTCCACCCACCATCATGCGGGTCGTTAGAGTCACAAATGTGAACAAAGCAGCCGCTTCACAAGCTCATGGCACAACACAGAAGGGTGAACACCTCAGGTCAAAACTCAGCAGTCCACCTAGATCTACTTCTGTTCATTCAATAAACTATTAACACTTACATTTTTAAGGCCTAAAACTTGCACAGTGTTGTAGTTTGTTCAATTTGTTCAAAAACAGTGCCTCTGCTTGAGTAATGTGAGTAGCATGCTAACAGGTTAGCCTCTGAATCACAGTCCACATCGTTCATTTGTTCAGTGTTTTAAAGTAAACGAGGAGTTTTAGTTTGCTAATATGTGACAGCGTATGCAAACAGACTATCTTATTTGTTTTAATGAGCTTAATGATGTATTAGTTTAAGAACTGGATTCTATTTTGATCTAAAGCCAGCAAAGGAAAGTCAGCCACAAAGAAGACACTGTATTATGTACTGATCTCACCTTGCTTCTACTTTCTCTCGTCAAACAGTAAGGGCTACACTGATGTGGTGAAGATCCCTGCAGGCTCCACCCACGTCAAGGTTCGTCAGCACAAGGCAAAGGACCAGACCCGATACACCGCCTACCTTGCCCTCCGACGCCCCAACGGCGAGTACCTGCTAAATGGCAAGTTCATGATCTCGACCTCCGAGACAATCATCCCACTCAACGGCTCTGTGCTCAACTACAGTGGCTGGAGCCAAAGGGACGAATGGCTTCACAGCATGGGTCCTGGGGCCCTCCAAGAAGCCTTGGTGGTCCAGATTCTAGCGACAGACGCTAAAAAGCCCCTGGATGTTCGTTATAGCTTCTTCATGCCCCGTCGGACAGCCCCACAGCAGCCATCAGCTCCCCTCATCCCCAACTCAAAGTCCACCCCTGTGCCAAGCACAACAACAGCCTCAACCACGACGAGAACCACCACCACCAGTAGCACCACTACATCCTCCTCTGCTCCCCCTGTGCTGGTCCCAGGGCCACCTACAGCCCCAGGTCCCTCCACCCCAACCCCAGGGCCCCAGTGGGTAACAGGGTCCTGGATGACCTGCTCTAGGACTTGTGACACTGGCTGGCAGAGCCGGACAGTGCAGTGTAAGGACCAGGACGGGAAACTGTCCAAGGGCTGCATGCTAAGTTCCCGCCCCTCTGCCTTCAAACACTGTCTGGTGAAAAAATGTTGAGGCGGCAGGAGAGCGAAAATGATTCTTAAGACGAGAAACAATTCATTGGAAGACGTTTAACCTGTACATCTGATAAAGGTCTCAAGTGCTGGATGTAGAACTGTGGACCAGTGAATTTAAGATATAGAACCTTAAACAGGACTGTGAATGTTGGCTGAAAGCGCCAGATACGCAGAGACTCAGAGACAGATTGGCATGGATGTACCTGACCATATGCCAGAGGGATGTCCTGGGTTCATAGTAGCTATGCAGAGGACAAATAGGACGAAGAACATTTCCATATAACGACGAAGTGTGGCCCTGGCAGAGCTGAGGACTTAAATTGCATGTCATTTCCACATGGACAGTGACTGATCGTCTTTACTTCTGTCTCCAAACCCCCGGAGGCTTAGTGTGTGTCGCCCTGTAATGGCATGCGTGTTGTGTTTTGTTATGCTATTCCATTTGTTCTGATCACTGTGGGGATTCCGAAGTCGCACCCCTCTGTCTTTTGTCATGAGTGTGTCCGAGACAAGAGCCCCAACGATGGGAAGCACTCGTTATTCACCTTGTCGTAATTTCTTCTTGTATTGTGGCCCTGTCCCATGACCACCATACTTCACTCCAGAGTGCCCCAAACCCAAGAATTTGGACATTTTGGTGACTGAATGGCTCATAAAATTTGATACAAGAAGACTGTTGACAATACTAACTCACTAGATGGTAGGCTATGCTAAAGAAAGAGGAGTTACTCCAACCAACCCATTAAAAACAGTACAAACCAGTCAAGCAGCAGTGCCTCAGTGGTGCTACTGAGGGCCAAAAGGTATATTTGAGTGTGCATTATTGCCAAATAAAACAGGTCTCCTTATCTACTGAGAAGATAGCCTACCATTATGCTCCATGTGAAGAAGTTTACGAGCCACTCAGTGATGGAAATGTCCAAGTTACCGGAGATGTATTTTAGGTGTGGTGATCCTGGATCGGGGCTGCCCATAATGCCCTGACTATAAACGTTCTGTGTCTTTGACTGATTTGTCCAGCTGAAAACCGGACAGGAGCACAAAGAGAGGGGAAGACTGATGATTTCCAAATGAGGTAAACCCAGACATTTGGGAATCAGTCACTATTCAGATACTTCTCTGTGCTCAAGTTCTTGAGAAGTTGAGAAGCAAACTTCCTGTTGACACAAGTATCGATTGTACTGAAACTGATAATCACGTGTGCGGTGTCATGGCAGCAGCGCGGTGTGATGGGATGTAACAGGAGGGACTTCAGAGGACAAACTTTTTCAAGGTTAAATTGACAAAGGGGCAAAGTTACCACGACACTCCTTAACATTTATGGAGATTAATGATGACTCTCAGGCTTGGGGCAATGCTTGGTTTTTATGTGTGTGTGTTCGTCTTTGTGTGCATGTTATGTGTTAGCACATTCATGTAGCCAGGCCTGTGGTTCAAGCACATGCAGTACGTGCCAGGAACGTGTGTTTTTGTCCTCTACTGCGTCTTCTTCACTCTCCATTTGTATCAATCATCAGGCTGGTGCTGGGCCTTGTTTTTGATACTGGTCATCAGTATCTTGTTTGTTTGTCTGTTTATCTGCGTAGGAAGCAACGCTAATATGACAATGTGTGCCCTGGATACTTGCAACAGCAGCGAGAGAGATACTAATGCAGTCGTTAATGTCCTTTTGCAATTCAATTCTTTTCACCACTCATTTTTTATTTTACTATGTTCCATTCTGTATTTTTTCACCTCTTTCCCAGTGAGTGTTGTTTGCCACATTACAATACAGAATGTGCCCCAGGATGGCTGATTTCAAAGGTTCAGTTCACCCAAAACGCAAGTTTTTCCCACTTACAACAAGTGGAATCTAGCCATGCAGGTAGTTTTGGTTTTATTTGCCCAACATTTCAGATATCCATCCATCTATCCCCAATGCATGGGTACTTCAGACAATCTGCAGACCTCACTGTCAGCAGTTTCTTTGGAACTATTTTCTTCTGAAGAAATGGTCCCTTTGACCACTGGGGGAGCGTTTATGAACATTAAATGATGTTGCTGTTGCTTTGAAGAAATATTTTTAGCAATTTGGGAAATGCACATACTCATTTTTTTGCAGAGAAATGATAGATGAGACTATTGATACCACTCTTGGGTCTTCCCTTTGAATCTAGAGTGGAGTAATGGTTAGCGTAGCTTAGCATAAAGACTGGAAGCAAGTGTAAAAATGATGCCACTGTTTCTGATCTCAGTGCTAAGCTAACAGGCTGCCATCTTCTCATCTAAGTCAAAAAAAAATGTTGAATTGTTCTGTTAAGTGACAAAAACAAAACGATCTGCATCATGAGATACCGCTTTTGTATTTTGGGCGAACTCACCCTTTAAAGTCCTCCACCAGCTCTCACAATATCAAGTTATTCAAACAGGGAGGCATTTCGAATGAAGTCATTGTCTATATTCCTCAAGACAGAAGCAGACGGGCTTCGAGCTGAGACAAAATATGAAAGACATTTCACATTTGTGTGCACCTGTGACGTCTTCCTGTGCGGTAAACCTCACCCATCTGTGCAGGAGAAAACAAAGCATGAGACGACATGACCCGGGGACGACAAACCACTCGCAAAATGTTCCCTCTTCTCCCCTCACACGTTCAGATTTATTTACATTATGTAGACATTTTTGTACAACGAATAGATCGTTCATATATGTGTTAGTATTCAACCATATTTACACAGAAATGTACGCATACAGACACACACCACTGAAACAATCCATCATTCGCGCAGTACTTGAGTTTGGGTTTTTTGTTTTTCAGAAAGACACACTTCATACACACAGCCTACTCTGACTCTTCCAGTGGGGAAAGCCCTCTCGCTGAACGACAGAAACACAGCACTGAACTTGTAATTTATTGTTTGTACAACTGGTATGTGTGAATAAAAAAAAGCAAGGAGAGGAGTTTTATTTATTATAGTAATTTTGTATCAAATTACTATTTAACTTAGGAATATGACTGTGCAGAATCATTCCTTTGTAAGAATATAGTGTTTCTTTTCTAGTCATCCACATGAATATATGTACATAAAATCTATATATTTAAATATCTCTGGGTGTGTGTGTGTATGTGTGTGTTGTTCTCTTTGTCATGGCATCAGTACATTTCTATTTTATTTATCTTACATGTGTTTCAGCTGTTGTAAACATCACACACACACACTGCAAAGCGAGATAAGGTTAACTTTATTAGGGCTATGATCATAAAAAAATATAGCAGCAGAGAAAACATTCAGCAGATTGAAGATAAAAGATTCATCATGTAAAAACAGCTCTGAGTGCTGAGAATGAAGCAGTATCAAGTATCAAAGTACTCAATATGCACATTGGCCACTCAATATGGGATAAGTGTACAACATGTAAGCAGCATTTTAATGCTATAATAGGCTGTAATCTGTAAATTAACTACAGCTGTCAGACACTGTAACTGTAGTGGAGTACGAAGTACAATAGCTCCTCCAAAATTGTAGTGAAGTAGAAGAATAAAGTATCATTATGAGATACTCAAGTAAAAGTACCTCAGAATTGCACTTAAATACAGTATTTGAGTATTGAATGTGCTTTACTGTTACTTTCACATTTATGATAAATAGTGTAATAATATTAATGTTTCAATTGCAATTTCTGGATGGTCACGGTGGCACTTGACCGAAGTTCAGAGTGGAAAAGAGCAGATTTCACTTCCTCCAATTCCAGCCTGAAGCCTCAGTTCAAAAGCACCTTAAGACAATGGAGTTTGGTGGTTTTCTTACGCTACTAGTAAGCTTAGCTCTGCAAATGCAGTTCATCCAGTTAGTTACTTGTTGATTTGAGTGGATTAATGTCCGTCTTGACCATCTTGTTAATATAACAATCCTTATTTACACATATGAAAAATGTCCAACCTTATATGGCCCACACGTTTTTCCTTGTGGAAAGAGTAAGTTTATATATATATTCATCATCGTGGTCAAGTGGGTTCAGGCACACTCGTGCTCCAACTTTTGGAGGTCAACAAGACATAAAATGAAACAGAAAAGAAGATATTTTCCAGTCTCACCTGGTCATTATCTCTTAAACGTGCAGTTCTGACCTGGGACCAGCACCCTCAACCAGAGACACCATTCTCCACAGAGCACATTGATGCACCAGGGTTGCCTCCCCGTGGTCAGTGGCTCACGGGTTGCACCTTTGCAAGCTCCCAAATGTGATGCTGAAGCGCCACCTGTCGGTGAAAAATGTGATCGGTCTATCAAGTCATGGAAAATTTCTCCAGCAATCTGCGGGATTTTTCCAAGTTCAGGCCTACCATCTACTGGAAAACTATGGAATTACAACTATTCACTTTTTCTGACCTGTTGCTTTTAAGGTGGACTGGCACCATCTGTCCCTAAAGAGACTCGTTAGTGATGTTTGCTCCTGTGAGTCAAAAGTTACACACCGCAGTAAAATGATGCCAGTAAGCTCACAAGGGTCCCTGTAAATTATTCTATACTTCTTCAAAAAACTACACCACACTTAGGTCTCCTCCATTGTTATGTTATTATGTGATATTCTCATATTTTGACCATTATTCTAACATTATTTGGAGAGATTGCTTGTTTCTGTACATATTTAAAAAGTTGTTTTCTTTGCTGTGAAACACTTGAGTCCCTCAGTGCACAGTTGATAACAAGATTTCTGATGTGCCAGTTCTTTTTAATGAAGCTCCAGCGTAAACTCTTCCTGTCTGTTAGAGAGGGGAACAGCCCGGGCGGGTGGGGGTAGATACCGGAGGACAGGGGCTCTGTCCTACCTTGATTTGATTGCACAGACATCCCGCTGGAGAACCCGATCCACCTTAAGACCTCGGCGGCCCCGCTCTGCTCCCTCTCCCCGGGGAGCGAGGCTGAGGAACCCGGCCACGGCGCACCACAGCCGGCTTGGCACGGGGGAGGCGAGTACGGCTCCCGGAGCCTTGGCCAGCACGATACGGTTACCATTCCCGACCTGCTGCCATCTCCCTTCTCCAGTTGCACTGACACTACAACACTGCTCCACATCAGCCACTGCTGCCTGTCACCCTGATTTATGCTGGAGTAGGCATGAGTTTAATCAGCGGTGCGCAGCTCAGTGATTAAAATGCAGCTTAAAGTAGAAAGTAGAGCACTGCCATTGTGTCAGAGTTAGAAGTTTGGTTTTTATTTAGGCCACACATATCAGAAATTAGTACACTATTGCTGCATGTAAGGCGTTTTGGATGAAATGATCTTTATCTCCGTATAAGAAACATTAATGGAATATATTCAGTAACAATGTTTGTGGCTTATGGCTGTATGTGTACATCTCGTGACAGATAAGCAGAGTTTGAAGAAGAAAACTTTTCTCTGCCCCCAAAGCTTTCTTCCCTCTACAGTGATTGATTATTATGGACGCTCTCCAGGACGCTGCTGCGTTTTCGTTGCGCACGGGATTTGGCCCCTCTCAGATCAAAGGGCCCTCAGGAAAGGGGTGGTCCCGGGGCAGGGGGATATATAGAGGGACCGGCTGTGTTCTGACTGCAAGGCAAAAGCAGAGAACAGACTAGACGGGCCAGCAGAGGAAAAACCTGCCCCCTAACTCAAAGAGAGAGCTAGAAACTGAGACATCTGCTGAGTTTTGGAGAGAGAGAGAGAGAGAGAGAGAGACCTGTTGGAATTTACTGCCGAGATCCAGCTTTTATTTTCATTTAATGAAATGACTTTTAATGCAGCAAATCAGACCTGCACATAACTTTAAATGAGTTTTGCACTGGATTTGATCCCTTTTTAGATTTTTATGAGTGTGAGTAATTTTGGGGACAGTTTTGTGGAAGTTCAGAGACTTGGGGTTTGTAGCTCGTAGTGGGAAACCTTTTAAAGGATCTACTTGCTTCCTCATAGAGACTTTATTATCAATTTCTGTTTCCACTTGTCGGATTTCAGTTATATGATGTTGTTTTTACGCGTTTCCATTGGTTTAATTGCCGCTCTGTGCGTCGGCACGGCGCACTGCGCCTGGGAGGAGAGCACCGTGGTGCCGGTCAGACTAGACCCGACGGCCCGGTTTGAGAGCGAAACCGAACCGTGGCGGACTCTCTCCGCAGAAGAGAAGGAGAAGGAGGCGGAGATGAGGGAGTACCGGTTGGACGTATTTGGCAAGGAGCTGATCTTGCGGTTAGAGCCTGACCAGACCTTCTTGGCGCCGGGTTTCGTCTTCCACATTGTGGGGAGTCCCGAGTCCGAACCGACACAGGAACCAAAGAACGGAGCCGAGCCAGGTTGCTTCTTCTCGGGCACAGTGAACGGAGAGGAGCACTCTGCCGCTGCGCTCAACCTGTGCCACGGACTGAGGGGCGGATTCTACTTTCAGGGTGAAGAGTATTTTATTCAGCCCCTTAACTCGAGCGACTTCCTTGGCACAGAGGAGGATGTCCACACGATCCGCCGGAGAGGTCGGGCAGCTTTGGCTGAGGAGGGGAGCTCCAAGTGCGGGGTCAACGAGGACGAGGAGAGGGTGCCAAAGAATCTGGAGGAAGAAGCCAGGCAGGGAGACGCTAACACAGACCAGACAGGTAAGGCTGCAGAAATATTGTTCGCATTTTACACACTGTCACTCCTTAAAAATAGGTTCATCTTAAATTGGAAGACCAGTCACCCTAAAATTGTCCAAGGAAACACAGAGAACGTGATTTTTTTGCGCTATAGAGGGTCGTGAAATGTACACAGCTGAATAAAAACAAGCAAATTACTTATCATCCAGTGACAGGCTACAGTGAATATGCAGACCAAAGTGCTGTCAGCTGGAGCTGTGCGTGTGCCAAGGCGCACAGCATGCGCAACGCACTCAGCTACCTCTCTGACAGCGCCGTCTGCGCACTGCCAGAGAGGAGGAAGGGAGGGGGTGAGAGGAGTGGAGAAGGAGGGGGGGTCAGACTCCTTAAGGGGAAAGAGGAGGAGGAGTGACGGAGGAAGGGGAGGGGAGCGGCGCGGTTGGGACCAGCCAGAGCCCGGCAGTGCTGATACGTAACTCGCCTCCTGGTACAACTCGCACCGGCAGACATTTTTCCCCGAGAGAGGATTTTCTCCCATTTCTCACTCGCATAATTTTCCACCAGAGAAGGTCACTGCAGGAATGCGGACCCTGAGGAGGAGGAGCCGCCGGTGGTGTGACGCTGAGTCACAGCCAGGCTCCTCCAGGCACATCCGGAAGTCTCCTTGGAGCCTCTATCCCCCTGAAAACGAGCCTTTGCATCTGCTGTTTAGAACACTGGCAGCATTTTGCAGGCTGCAGAGTGTTCCAGACAATTTTAGCAAAAATAACAAATGTCTCAAAAGTTACAGGGCACCAAATTTAGGACTGAAACCTGATATCAGATCACATGACGTGAACCTACTTTGGTCTGACCTTTTTCCCTCTTCTCTCCCCTCAGCCCACCACAGGACCAGGCGTTTCGTTTCTACCCCTCGCTACCTGGAGATCATGCTAGTGGCTGACCAGTCCATGGCTGAGTTTCACGGCGCCGGGCTCAAACCCTACCTGCTGACCATCATGGCAGTGGCGTCCCGCCTCTACCGCCACCCCAGCATCCACAACTCCATCAGCCTGGCAGTGGTGAAACTGCTGGTGGTGTACGAAGAGGAGCGAGGCCCTCAGGTGTCATCTAATGCCGCCATGACCCTCCGCAACTTCTGCCAGTGGCAGCGGCAGCACAACCCACCAAGTGACCGCCACCCAGAGCATTACGACACCGCTGTGCTCTTCACTAGGACGGTAGGTTGGAGTGGAAGAACAGGAAGTGTGACAATGGAGGAGATGCATTCAAGAGTATTCAAACATTAACTTTATTCTCCCTCTGCCTGTTTAGGACCTGTGTGGAGCCCACTCATGTGACACTCTGGGCATGGCAGATGTTGGCACAGTCTGCGACCCTGACAGAAGCTGCTCAATTATTGAGGATGATGGGCTGCAAGCAGCATTTACTGTGGCACATGAACTGGGTAAGCAGAAAGAAAATGCTTGTTCTTATGTGTAAAAACCTTTGAAATGTATCAAATCACATACGCCTTTTTTAGTAGAGGTGCTCAAAGAATTCTTATTTCATTTCTGTCCTGCAGGCCACGTTTTCAACATGCCTCATGATGATGCCCAGCTGTGTTCCGGGGTCAACGGTGCCCACTGGGGCTCCCACATGATGGCCTCCACCCTGTCCAACCTGGACCAGCAGCAGCCATGGTCTCCCTGCTCCGCCCTCATGGTCACCACCTTCCTGGACAACGGCCATGGTCAGTGCCTGCTGGATAAACCGGTCAAACCTCAGCCACTGCCGCAGCCCCTGCCCGGGACGGTCTATGACGCCGACCATCAGTGTCGGCTGACCTTTGGCGAAGACTCCCAGCACTGCCCTGATCTGAGCACCACATGTGCCGCTCTGTGGTGCACCGTGACTACATCCAATGGTTTGCTTGTGTGCCAGACTAAGAACTTTCCCTGGGCTGATGGAACACCATGCGGCCATGACAGCTACTGCCTGGCTGGACAGTGTCTCACGAAGAGCCAAGCCGCCAAACACCAGGTAGGAACTAGATCCCATACAACTACACTTCAAAGCTTTCCTCTCAGACCCCAACCCAGTTCAAAATTGTAATTGTCATGTCCTTGGTGCTTTCAGACTCCTGTTAACGGTGGCTGGGGGGTGTGGGGTCCATGGGGTGACTGCTCTCGGACCTGCGGCGGAGGGGTGCAGTATTCCTTTCGTTCCTGTGACAACCCTTTGCCCAAGAATGGGGGCAAGTACTGTGAGGGAAAGAGGATCCAGTACCGTTCCTGTAACACAGAGACCTGCCCTGATACCAATGGTAAGAAACCGCTGTTGTCACATAAAGTGTAAACTGTGTCTCAGGTTTGCAAAGCAATAAGTCCTTTAGCTCAAATGTACGAGTCATGTTTTGATGTAGCTTGCACATTGGTGTGAAAGTTCACAAGGTGGGTCAGGCTGAACAAGCAGTAAATCTGACCTCTCTGTGCCTCGTTCCCAGGCCTGTCATTCCGTGAGGAACAGTGCCTCGCCCACAACGACATGTCAGCCCAAGTGTCGCTTGGTTCAGGCGAGGGTGTCGAGTGGGTGCCCAAGTATGCTGGAGTTTCACCCAAAGACCGCTGCAAGCTGGTGTGCCGGGCCAAGGGGACTGGCTACTTCTTTGTCCTCAAATCCAAGGTGAGAGTGGCTAGATGTCAGATTATATTATTAAACAGTTTCAGCTCTTAATCAACTATTGTAATTTTATTTTATCTGGCTCGGAAGAGACTTTCTCTTTTTAACTTTTAAGCCTCATGTAACAGTTTTACCAGAAATAACTTTAAAGCTCAATTTCTGTCTCTCTGCTGCCCCCAGGTGGCTGATGGCACACCCTGCAGCCCAGACTCCACCACAGTTTGTGTTCAAGGCCAGTGTGTCAAGGCTGGATGTGATCGTGTCATCGGCTCTAGCCGTCGCTTTGATAAGTGCGGCGTGTGTGGCGGAGATGGCTCCACCTGCAAGAAAGTGTCTGGCTCTCTGGAGCGTGCCAGGTAAAAATCTCACAGCCTTTTTGCTAAACATGAACCTCACAGCATGTATGTCAAAATCATTTTTTTTGGATGAGTCTGACCTCTGTCTGTTTTCTGCTGCAGGCCTGGTTACCAGGATGTTGTAACTATCCCTGCTGGCGCCACACACCTGGACATCAAGCAGCGTGCCCCAGGCAATGGTCGGCATGATAACAGCTACTTGGCAGTGCGTCGCCAGGATGGCACCTATCTGTTAAATGGCGATTACAAATTGATGACCATGGAGACCGATATTGCCTTGCGAGGGGCTCTGTTGCGATACAGTGGCTCCTCTGCCACCCTGGAGCGCATCCGGAGCTTCGCCCCACTTCCTGAGCCCCTCACCATCCAGGTGCTGTCTGTGGGGGAAGCCCCAAGACCCCGGGTAAAGTACAGCTACTTTGCACCTAGACCCAACAATGCTGCCTCAGGGTCCAACAATGGAGGCCGCCGCCAGTCCATCAATGCCATCCGAGAGGTCGGTGGAGCTGAGTGGACCCTGAGGGAGTGGGGTCCATGCTCCCAGACCTGCGGAGGAGGCATGCAGCAGAGAGAGGTTGTGTGTCTGGATCCCCACGGCCGTCCCTCCAGAGATTGCCCGGAGGAGCTGCGCCCCTTAGCCTCAAGGTCCTGCGCCACCCAGACCTGCCCCTCCTGGCTTCTCGGAGAATGGTCAGCATGCTCCAAGACCTGCGGCCGAGGTTTCCGCAAACGCCAGTTGCGCTGCATGGGCCATGATGGCCGCACTCTAACCCACGACAGCTGTGACCCCAAAGACCGGCCGCGACCCCTGCTGGAACTGTGCAATCAGGGTGCCTGCTAAGGACTGCTTCTGCAATCTAACCTTCTTTCATACAGCCAGCTTTCAGAAAGACATCAGAAAAAGACTCTGATCTTCACTGCCTCCTTTTTCCCATGGACACGAAAAGAGGCTGATGAATGTTTACATCCTGAGCAAAAGCGTTGCAAATTTTCATGGGTTCTGGGTCATTGAACAGTCCCACATAACAATGGGTCCACAGTGACTGCGACTGTAAAGGACAATTGTTCCCCATTCCCTCCATCTATTTTGAGGCCAGACGGTGGTCCACAGTGGCACTGCCACCTAGCTGCAGCAATAAAGACTGACTACAGCTCGCTGCCTGTCTTGCCTTGGTGCAGCAGTGGCATACGTTGCCTTCCATTCGGAGAAGAAAGCATGGACATTCCTGATTTCCTAAAGGAGCATGCTGCTTACCGTGCCAATGTCATGCTTGTGTGTGTGAATGTGAGACTGCGTGTGTGTCAGATTTTTAATGCATGTATATGTTTGTCCAAGCTGGGCTGGACAGACGCATAAGGGTTGGGGTGGGGGAGGTTATTACAGAGTATATAAAGAAACAAATGAAAGAGAATAGGTCATAGTCTACTTGCTCACCCCATCAGGTATGGAAAATAAGATAGCTAATAGTCATAGTGTTTATGTTCAAACTTGCCAGTCTACGTTTATTTATCACAAACCTGTAGCACTTCATCTTTGTTTTTGCCAGCGGCACATTGTAACACCCAGTTGTCTCTAAATGCCTCAGTACACAGTACTTTATCCTTTAGCCATATCTTGCCCTCGTCTACACAGCCTTCAATGAGGGAGCTCTTCAAAGACCAAAGAGGAGTGTGAGAGTGTGTGTGTGCATGTGTGTGTGCATGTGTGGAGACCTAAAGAGGGACTTGTCTCCTGCTACTACTTCATAAGTAAGTCTCTCCTGCCTTCTGCGAAGGCACCTCCTTTTTTCTATCAATTCTTTTCCTTTTGTACAGAATATCCAAACATTATTTATTTTTGTACAGCCTGTTAAATATAATCATGTGGCTTTTTTAATATTATTTTTTATTGTTATTGAGATCACAGAAGGGAGTAGAATATATAGAGTATTTATACATTGTTTTTATATATATATATATGTATATGTATATACATATATATATGTGGTCCTAGGTTCATGAATAAAGTATCACATTGACCTGTGCAGCTAATGTCTCCAGAGTGGTTTGTCTGTTTGACACACACAAACATGTCAAATGCTTTTTTTGAATTCACCAATTACTTTAACAATGTACCCAGAGGACTTACATATTCTTTGACACTGAGGGGTGAAAGGGCCACTGCCTCCGCTACCTTTTACAGCAGAGGTGGAATAAAAATTCCAGGAGTGTTGCAGAACGTGTCATGAGAAACATCGAACCATCCTAACATGATCGTGTTGTGCCATTTAAAAGCCTTCATACACCTTAGAGACAATTACAATGTGTGAAACTGATTAGTGCTGGTCAGAGTCAGAATGCAATGCAAAAAAAATAAAAATTACAATATAGGCATGTCACCGCTGCTGGTCCTCTCAAAGATAGCAACATGAGAACACACAAGCACAAAATCTTCAAGGGGAAGTTTTAGGTCCTGGTGAGCTGTTGGGGTTGCTGTTTGACAGCCCCCTCACACTTCACGTAGTTTTAGGAAGACATGGTGCCCTTATACAAAACGTGAGGGCATTGTAATTCGGATTTTGTCCACTAGGTGGAAGTATTTCACCATAGCATCCAACTTAGGTATAAGATGAAGTGGAATGAAAGGACAGCCAAGTCATGGCTGATTCAAAGTGCTAGAGGGCAAAACTGAGCTTGTGGTCTCCTAATTTCCGTGTTACCTTTAAAAAGTCAGATAAATTTGCCTTAATGCATACAAATTCTGGCTGCATCCCTGCTTTCTTCTCTTCAATACCTTTGTTATAAATGCCCTGAACTTTCTGGACCCCAGCTGGGACCAGAATATCCCATCACTAAAAGCCGAAGCCTGTGTGGCACTTCCTGTTGGGCCCCCGAGGAAGATGATCTCCCGCCTTGACGGCTCCCACTGCAGCACAAAGGAAATGATTATCCTGTAATTATGGTCGGTTAAGAAGAAGATTGGCCATCTCTGTAATCTGTGTAACAGCATAATGTGTCACCAGGCTCGGTGATTCTAAACAACTGCTGCAGGCCAGGATGTATGCTGCAAGGTTTTTTGTTTTTTCTCCTGATTTATGATTGACAAGGAAAAACACAAAACCAGGGAGGAAAATGTCAACCTTTATATGTCCTTTGCCTGCAATGAAATTCATGCCTGTGTTTTTACCTGCTTTTTTTTTTTTTTTTTTTCTTTTCATGTCTCAGCATCACATCATTACAGCTTAAAAGAAACATCTGGAAGGCATTATGAATCAGCGCTGCTCAGTGTGGGTGGCATTTCCGAGACTAAATTATCTTCCTCCTTTTGCCACTGTTGGTTGCCCATAAAAGTTTATTTGAATTATGGCAAATTTGATCCAGTTTTCAAACCAAAAGACACAATGTTCGTGCTGAAAAACTGAAATCTGTCATGAGCAAATGCTTGAACAGATCATGGCAAAGCATTGATTATTCCTGTGCATGCATGTATCATTTACTGATAAAATTTCTTAATTAAATCATAATTGGAAACTTTAATTCTCCTTATTTCTGTGTACTTTGCACGAGCTTGCTATGTATTTGCATTGCTGCTGTCTGGTTGCTACTAATTTATCTTAAAAACAAATACGTTCCCCACTTTTACATGTACCAGTGTTCACAGGCTACCAGGGGCCTTTCACGACTATAATTTAGCTCTTTAATTAGGACGTTTACGACTGCAGTCAAGTCCCTGCACGTTAACACAAGGGCCGTTTTTGATCCAAATTCCCAGCACAGAGGGAGGTGTGTGGGGCTGGTGGTGGTCCGCCGCTGCCCCTGTCTGTCTATAGGTGCAAGAGGATTCTCTTAGCGGTTAACCAAAGCTTTTTTTTCCCTTACGATGATGAAAACATGCAGCTGTGAGAAGATACTTTGCCCTCCATCGTTGTGCCATCTGACTCTTTCTCCCCCGTCTAGTGCAGGGGCGTGATGTGCAAGAGCTCACCAATAACTTTAGTTTGCGAATGGTTCAAGCGGCGCGCACGGCAATTATCTTTAATTTCTGTGTGTTTACTGATTTATGTGTCATATTTTCTTGTAGTTTTCACGGTGTCTGCTGACAAGAGAGAGAGAAAAACTAATAAAATTACAGAAGACATCAGTATGAATCGTGGCCGTTGTTTTGTTGAACCAGTGCGGCTTTCCACAATCTTATCAGGTGTGTGTGCTCTTAGTCTGCTCAGCCGTTTCTGACACTATAGCTGTGTGTAGCATCAATGCTAATAAGTTTCTATTTCACTTATTTTTACTCCACCGGTTTGTGTTTGTTTTGGTTTGTGGAAAGCGCACTGAGCGGCGTGGGGTGTTGCCGCACAGGCGTGAAGCGGCGTGCCGCGCCGCCTCGGGTCATCACGGTCTGATTCCTCCTCTTTCATCACAATGGAGGTCGTGATGTGACGGCTGGCGAGCACGCGGACGTGCACGCGCACAGACGTAGAAACGCACCCTCAAGTGTTTTTTGTCCTGCTGCATCAAGCTGAACAGAAGTGACGACAATAAGACCGGAAAACTGGTGATGCTGCCTTCAAAATTAAAGCACAGCTAAATGACTGACTTACCTTGTTATCGCTGATAAGGGTTAGTTCCACTATGACCACCTCCCCACACAACTACATCTACTAATATTTTTGTAGAATCAGTCTGAAAAGCTGACAATAAAGGACTGTTAGAACTGGAGTTACTGGACTGTTGGACCATCTCATGTAGTAGCGGAAAATATGTCTGATAGATAATGATGTCTTCAGGTTTCAAGGGCACTCCATCGATTTTACAGAAAAAGATCAGCTTGCAAGTCATAGGAAGCACTGCACTGCCTGTGAACAGAGAGGCATTGTGTGCACAGGGGATTGCATTACATGAAATCAAAACCAAATGAATAGTAATAAAGAATTGTGGATAACACATGCTGATGTGGGTGCTTCATTCATAGAAAGCTTATTGAATAATGTCCTATATGGTTATCTGAAAGAAGATGTCCAATTCAAATGGATTTATTGGCATGACCATGTTTATCAGCATGGCATGGAAATCAATATGAATTTACAATATTCAGAACAGTACTAAAATAAGAAAAAGAAGAGACAGCAGGTCTGCATGCATGCAATACATATATTACACACAAAAAGTAATGATTTCAATAAAATAAAACTTAAAAAAAAAACCTGCAGAAGTTCACTGTTGAAAGATAAACACATACAAAAAACAGAAGTGTACACTGAAAAGAAAGAAAATATTTTTAAGCAATAAAGTATACGAGCTATAAACATAACTGATATTAAAATTAGTGATAATAAAAAATGTAGAGATCAATGAAAATGGTGATACATGGTGGTCGATTAATGTCTTATTTTGAAAATATCAACCCTTCCGGTTGATATTTTCAAAATAAGACATTAATCGTCATTTGTTCGTCTCTCTCTTTCTCCCTCTCTCTCTCCTTCTCTTCTCAGCAGGGTAATTTCAGCAAATGGGGGGCAGCGGGGGATGGGAGGGGAATAAAAAGCTCAGCAGGCAGTCAGAGGTGTGGGAACCGGACGAGACAGCGGCGGAAAGGACGCTCACACGTGGAGGAACAACCGAAGAAGACAAGAGAAGAAAAAAAAGTGAAACAAGCCAAAGTCTGAACGAGGAGAAAGGAGGGGAGGGAGCGCAACAATGCTCCTGCTGGAAGAGCCATAGAGGTGACTGCAGCGAGCTCTGGAAGAAGAAGAAGAAGAAGAAGAAGCGCTTTTTGTGTCGTCCCCTGACGTTGATTAAGAGACTAAAAGTGGGCGCACTGGGAAGCGGTGTGATCCGAAAGGTCATGGAAAACCCCTGGAGGAGGAGGAGGGGGACGCAGGCGGTGCGGTGGAAACTGTTGGGGAACTCGCTGCTGCTTTGTTTATTCACCGGTGAGTTTTGCCTTTAATCCATTTTAAACGCGCCTCCGTCTTTTCAGACAGGCGCACGTCCATAATTGAGCGCTCCTTCGTGCTGTACGAATGATGGGACTCCCCCAGCCTCAGAAATGAGCCACTGGAGCAAAGGGGGAAGTGTTGGGGAACTATAGAAAGTCAAGAAAATCCCTAAAAGTCAGTGATGACTGGTATTTCCTTCTGATGGCACCAGTTTTAAATGCGCTTTACGCCAA
>JBBMOE010000059.1:3009223-3112528 GCA_037975065.1 Chaetodon trifasciatus
GGGGTGGTGGTGGGGGGGGCGTTAAAGGACATGGTGCTATTGTCTCCAAGCGTGTGTGGAGAGACAGGAACCAGGAGCTCAGAGGACCACCCAGACAGAGCAGCAACAGGAGTCTGCTGGTGGGACCTCCCGTTGGCTCCTATTTATGCAGGGGTGGAGGGTTAAATTAGAAAGGTGGGTCAGCTGTGACCTCCATCGTAGAGGAGGAATCCACCAGAGCGCGCTTTGATTACAAAAAAGCGCGTTTCCAGTTTTAAAAGGTGCAGAAAAACAGGTTTTGCCCACTTTCAAGAATGTTGTGCAAGTTCTGGGGAGGGGTGCAGGAAAACGCAGCGCGTGTGTGAGCCCATGCCTGGAAGTGTGCACGCATGCCTCCAGGCGCACATCATTTGAGAGTGAGTGATTGCTGAGAGAAAGCAGATCCAGCGCAAAGACGCGCATATGTGCTCATGTCTCCCCCCGACTTAAAGACGCGCTTCCACACAAGCTCAAAGGAGGGGGAGGCGGGGGCGTCCGATGAGAGAGGCTCACGCGTGGAAGCAGGTTGAGACGAGTAACACGGAGAGGCACAGCTGTGTGTACAATGCCTTTGAATCTGGAGGCTTTTGGCTGCGCAGGGACGGGGTGGGGGTGGGTAATGAGCCACATTAATCACACACACTCACACAAAAGCATGTAATGGATCCTGAAAGTGCCATGTCTGATCGCAGCAGGGATAAGCATGCTGGATGTAAAATGATCGTGCTGGATCAGAAATTGCGTCTTGCCTCTTAGATCATCTCAATTTGACCCCCACGCAAACACGCGTCAGTCAGCTTCTGTCCCATTTTAATGACCTCCCACTCAAAAAGTAATTAATTCAGTGGCTTGTGACTCGGTGGCCATCAGTTTTCACACCTCCCTCCTCTGGGCACAGTTTTAGAGGAACCTCCATCGACCCGTTACTGTCAAAGGTGTGCGCTGCAGCGGCGGTCCACAATTCTTCTGTTCGGTCTGTTCTGGTTCATAGTCGAGCTGCAGAGTTTTGAATAAGCTTAAGTCTATCAGTGGTTTTTCTTCTGGAGGTCAGTACCCGGGATCCGACCCGGGACTCACGCACACTTATGATAATAATAATGTTAACAGCTGGGTCCAGTCAGCTTGAATTAAAGGCATGAATCAGTTTTTCAGCATTAGCACCCGGAACTTTCCAGGAACTTACATAGGACCGACCCGGGACATTGCCGGGACGACCCGGGAAAGTCTCGGGGAAGTTCCGGAAATCTCCCAGAACTTTTGAAAGAGTAGTTCTTGCAAGCGCTCTTTGAGTCAATTTGTGTCTGTGGATTGAAGAAAAGGGGAAAATCACAAGTCAGAACTTTCACACAGCCCTGCTTTAAATACTGAACAATAAAGAAGCTGCCTGCCTGCTGCACATGGAGACATATTTGAACCTCCCAGTGCTTTTATTTTCATCCCTGATCCCAAAACAGTCACGCAGACCCTCAGGGGAGCCTTTTGGAGCAAAACTCAACACGCTCCACAGGTATTGATCGCTTCTTAAGACCAAAAAAATACAAGCAAGTGCTTCTTCGGCTGTCTGAGCTCATAATAAACCGACTGTCTTCATGCTTTTAAATCAGCCTTTGAAGGTATAAATAGAGGCTGCTGGTTGAGGGTTGTGTGCTTTGAGGTTAGTTCGTGAAAGGTTTCATTATAGCATTCACGTTATTTTTTCCATCTAAGAGAAAGTTTAAAAAAAAGTTTGCCAGATAACAGCCTGACTTAATGGTTTCTTTTAAGGGCGTCTTTTATCATCAGTGGACAGTTAAGACTTCTTAACAACTTGAAATACAAGTATTTTTTTTTCTTCCAGCCATGTTCACTTAAAAACTGTTCTTTTATTCTGGATTATTCCACAGAAGAGCTGAATGTGACAGGCTTTATCTGTGCTCGTGACATTCATCCTGAGCGCTCGGGGAGCTGCTGGAGGTTTGAGATTTGACACCCTGAATTAGCTGATTCTGACGGTGTGTGTGTGTGTGTGTGTGTTGCAGGTGGCAGCAGAGCCCAGTGTGAAGGCTGTATAGAGTACTGCTGCGATGGATCGCCGCCTTTCTGCTGCTCCTACTACGCCTACGTGGGGGACGTCCTCTCGTAAGACTCCGAAGCTTGTTCGGCCGGCAGCCTTTTTTCATCACTTTTTACAAATACATTAACAATTTCCAAATGAACACGCACACACAAGTACGGGTTTGTGTCTGGCTCTGGTGGTGAGAGTCAAACGAGTGAGGTCAGCTAACTTGCACACCAGCTGCCTTTTAATGTCCCAGATCTGACCTTTGACCCTGTGCCTGCTGTGATTCTGCACAGCTGCTCTCACACTTTCACCTCTCAGTGTCCTTCAAAATACTTTTTTTTCAGAACTTTTTTAATGTTTTTTTTCAACCTCTGTTTGCAAAATGGCACTTTTGTCTTAATATTCCTCCTGCCAAATCATGGCTGACCTGGGAACAGTCTGAATTTGCTGCTCTTGAAAACAACCAGGGCTGACTCTGATACTGAACGCTGACTAATGCTGACGATGAAGACCCAACAAACCTGTTAATGATCTGTGTGGTTTTTTTTTTTTCATTTCGTAGTGCCAATTCACACACTCCTCTGCAGTAAACCACGGCGCACACACACCAGCGCACACACGTTCTGTGGTGCTATCACACACTTTGCACATGCACGCACCACACAGCGGAGTTACATCAGACGCTGCAGTCCATCTCCATGGTAGCAACTTAGAGGTAGCATGTCTGTTTGAGACAGCTGCCTGCCATCACACTTCACTGGGTGGCTCACTGATTGGTTTTTGTGTGTGTGTGTGTGTGTGTGTGTGTGTGTGTGTGTGCTCCAGGGGCACTGCCATCTCTGGTATCGTTTTCGGCGTGGTGTTCCTGATGGGGGCGGTGGCAGCCTTGTTCCTGTGCGGGTGTATGTGCATGAAGAACGGGAGGGGCGCGCGGGTTGGCGTGTTCAGCACCTCCTACATCAACACTGTGACCCAAGGCTACCCAGGTGGGTCTGCAGGGGTCTCCCACACACACACACACACAAACACACGCATCTCAAACTCTTAAAAGTATGACTCGGCAGAAAGTAATGCCAATTCTAAATGATGTACATGAGCCAAAGTAATTTTTCAAAACAAAAGTTGGAATTAATAATTGATCTTTAGCACACGAATACATGATTTGTTAATGTTAAGACAGCATTAGTCACAGCTTAGAAACTCTTTAAACTACGACACATCAGGAAGTGCTGTGAACCTATTGATCACACACAAGCTTTTTAAAGAAATCACACCAACCAAAAGCGTTTTTTCACAATAAAAGGCTTTTTTACTGATCTATTAAGCATCAATAAATCATTTCTTAATGTTCATAAAGCTTGTAAACCCTTTAAGATCTGACACATCACAACTTATATATCACACTTTTGAAATAGTATGAACTGATATTTTATATATTAATACTTTAATGTTAGTAGAGCATGACTGAGCTTAACTTCCAAACTTAGCGTTTACTTTTTTTAACTTTATAATAAAATTTCGCCTTTCATAATAATAAGTTGTCACTGATCTATAAGGTGCTGATAAATGATTTGTGAAAGCATTAGTTACACCTTTACATAGTATCAGTGTCAGTGTGTACATGAGGATTAACTATGATTTGCAGAGTGACACCTTATCTCCTGTCCTCAGGCGACCACATATGAAAAGAAAGCAGCAGATGTGAAAAATGGCCTCGGCCTTCAGCACCATTCCTCCCTCGTAGCACAATGACTAATCAGAAAGTAAAGGCGACAAACCACCCGCCGCTTAACCATGAGCTCAACTCAAGGATGTTAGACACATAAGTGCCTTCTTCAATTCACATAAATACACCTCACTCCTTTCTACCTGCTGCGTCTTGCATAAGCACGATTTTTTTCTTTGCTATCCCTCCACTCTCGCCGTGTTGTGGTTGTCACACCCTGTTCCTGCGACAGTGTTCCCACATTGCACTCGCAGGTACATCGTCTGCGCATCAGAGCCGGCACTCTGCGACTCCCTCCAGCCCCAGGAATGCAGTTTTTTTTTCTGGGGCTCATCATTTATTCATAATGTTTCATTCTCCCCTGTGTATCGTCGTCATGCTACGCTGGACCGTCACTCTTTGCTCTGCCCGGCAGCCCCGATCATGTTTCATAAACATGACACTCAGACACACAAAGCCGTGCAATATGAATCCATATGTATGTTGCTGCAGTGATATGGATTATTTTCTGTGTCTTGGCAGAGGATGCGAGGAGTTGCCATGCTCTTATTGTCCTACTTGTCACAGATTAGTTAATCCACATTTATATATGGTTTTAATCAATTTGGTGAATAATCCTAGTAACAGTGCTTAAAAGATGTATGACATTTATGAGGTTGCTTTTTTTCTCATCCAAATACGGCTCCTCCTGTAACATGTCAGGCTGTTGCGTTATTAATAATAATACTGCCCGAAACGTGAGGTTTTGCTGATGCAAGCCTTTGTCTTGGAGAGCGGCTCGACTTACTGCATCCATCTTTTCTTTGGTCTGTGCCGCTTTGATGTTTCAGTGAAAAATGTAAGTTCCCCTGGTGAGACTGATGCATTGTGGTCAACAGAAGTAGTTTTTGTGCCAAATGTTTGATCCTCAGCGTTCATGGGAGTCCCTTCCTGCACAGAGTGCAGTTTATCAGTTCAGCCACTAGAGGGCGCAGCTGTCCATCAAAACTGGGGCAGTTTTTTTTTTTTAGCCTCATTCACCTTCAAACAAGTGAAGTTTGTAATTATAGAGGAAATAAATGATTTTAACTTCACTGCTGAACTAATCCTATTTCTTCCTCTTTCTTGAACTCAGGTCCCCCTCCTCCATACACCTACGACTACGAGATGTACCCTCCCTCGCTGCACCCCCCGCCTTACACCCCAACTCAGCCTAGGCCGGCCAACTGTTCCCCCCCACCTCCTTACCCTGGGTGCACACGCAAGTGAACCCCCTCATCCGGCAGCCAGCTCAAAGGAAACTCATGACCCGGATATGGCTACACATCTCTGGCCTCTAAAGCAAAGCTGCTGATAATGGTGTTAAAGACAGTTTAAGGACCCACAAAGAAATTCATATTTTAAAAAAAAGGGTGACCCAGTGCAATATTCAGCAGGCCAGAAGTCCCAGTTACACACCTGCAGGGTAGAAATGTCACTATACATTTTTGCTCCTCGGCTGCTGAGTGTGGACCAAACGGTGGGGAAATAAATAAGGATTTAACGCGATGCTGGTCAGGAGGACACCCCAACACATCCAACATGTCCACAGTCTGACAGACTCATCCGTTAGCAGCCCTGCTCGCCTGCAGCCTGTACTTTCCCCCTGCTAATATCCAATATCCTTATCTGTCCCCGGCTGTGCACATCAAAGGCACCGCGCCGCTTTGATGAAGGTGAAGACCACTTTTGTCAGCATGGAGGGAAACCTCCCATCACTGGAGGAGAAAAGTCTTTCCAGGACACAATGTAGACTCTGCTTTGGTTGAAAGTTATCTATTTTTCCCCTATTTTTTTTTTTTTTTTAAACTTGACTTATGTCAGTGACTGAGGTGGAAGTTGATGATAAAAGCAGTTTTCAACATGTCGGACCTGAACCTGTCATGTGCAGAAAAACAAAGACTTGAATATAATGCATAATAATACTGAACTTAATGGAATGGAAAACTTGAAAGGACCGACTCGGTGTTAATTAAAGGCTTTTCATCACCTTACTTGAAACAATGTGAGTGTGAAAACTGAGCTGGGTGGGGGTCACGTCACGTTCAGTTGAACCAAAGTGCATTCTCTTTTGACCTGGAAAAAAAAAAATCTTTTGTCTTTGCAAGATTTGTGAAAATGATGAAGCATTCCTTTGAAATGCAGCCGTTAGCTCATAAAGGTTTGTAACAGGTGAGCTGACCTCACTGTGTGCTATGACTGCGTCCTGTGATGGATGACTGTGAATGATGGAAGGGATATAACTGTGTTAATAATATGTCAGCTCAGTGATTTTAAGTGTTTCCTTACTGTTCTAGTGGCTGCATTGTAAATTAAAGATGTGATTAAAGACGTGACGTTTTTTAAAGTATGCACAATGACGTCTACAGCCTCTGTTTCCTCATGAATGATCAATAATGCACGCCTGTGTGCGCGTGCGTTGACTGTGGGAGTGTTTGGCACGGGTGTGCGCGAGACTTGATGTAAGTAACGTGCGCATGCGGCTCCGATAGAATCCAGAGTGCATGAGAGATAAAAATGTATGCGCGTGCGTCAGAAAGATAAAACGTCTGTGTGTGTGTGTGTGGTAGACTGTGCGTACGCTCATATCCTACGAGTGTGCGCGTGTGGCTAATCCCACTCCGCTGTGGTCAGGTGATCCGGCGCTCAGCAGCTGTGCAGCCTCGGTATCGCTCACCATCAGACAACGGGAGTCACCAGCGCTGAACACACTGATTCTCACCCGACGAAAACGTTAAACGGCTCGGTGAAACGCCGCCTTTAGGAGCTCTGTGTCAGTGAAACGAGATGGGGGACCGAGTAGCTTTACTGCTGCTGGCTGTAGCGGCTTCGGTTCTGGCTGCCGAGGTAAGAAAATCCCGTTTTTGTGGGAGAATTTGTATCGTTTTCCACCATATTGCTGCTGTCAGCTGAGTCAAGGTAGCTACAGTTAGCTACAGCTAGACCGGAAGCTAAGCGATTCAATAGACCCGCACGCAGTTTTGTTTGATAAAAGTATCTTTAGGGCAATCAATGAAACAATGCAAAAATGACTTATGTGAAAGCAAATGTTATTTTAATGACTACTTGAAGCCCTCGTGATACTTAGCACATCATTCCATGAAAAAGAGGCAGGTATTTTGCTTATCGTTTTATGTTGAAGGTTTAAACCGGATGTCGTGTGTAAAAATCCGCATATCTTAACGCCGATTGTAAATACTTGGATATTTCTAAATCAGACACTATCCACTGTTTAGTTCATGACAAAACCGTCGAGATATGTTCATATTTGTCGTTTTTCGTCTGTAATTAACCTCCTGCAAACCACCAGGTATAGACTAAGACTGCGCACTTGTTTTAAATACCCCGTACCGATGCTCTGTAATGGCTTTTCTCGGGCAAAGTCTCTGTCCGGCTGTGGTAACTGATTTATTGAGACTATGTGACAATGGAGACAATGTCCGACACCCTGGATTTAAAGCTACACACACGATGGTCTTTTTCCTTCAGCGTAAAACCGAGAAGAAACTTGCGTTTTGTTTCTGATTAAAAACGTTACAAACAAGTTGTCGGCAATGATTTGTTCTCGTTGATACTGCGGTGACGGCTCTGATCGATACGCGTATTTACAGATCATTCATGCTATTTTAAACCAGTTAAAGTAATCACGGTGTACACAAGAAACGCGTATTGTTTCATTTTTCATATCCCCAGGGCTGATTTTAAGGGAGTGGGCGTGTTTTGGGGAATGAAAATAAGTCAATAAGGCGTCTTGTTCCATCGCAGTGACGACTGGACGCCAGATTTCTGCTGTAAGCCAAATCGTGACCATGGCAGTATCCTCGGAAAAGCACTCATTATCAACAGTCTCCCTCATATTTCAGTCAGATGGGAGAGAAGAGAAGAGAATAGAGAAGTAAGATGGCGGCGGTGCACTGCAGCATTTATCGAGGTCGGGAAACTGGGAAACCAACAGGAGCTTTGACTCTCATTGTCGCCTCACAGCTCTCTTCTAATCCGCCGTAGAGTTTGCTGTGAAAATAGTCCCATTGGAAATCTAAGGCATTCATCAGTAACGTCTCCATATTGGACCTAGTTTAGCACAATCATCCATTTTTCAAGCGTCATTCCCCCCAAAAATGTCGCTTTGTTAACACGCACTGCAAAAAATATCTGTTTTTAACACGTCCTCATATGTGACAAATCGCAGCTATTTGAAGTGTCATCAGTGCTGATCATTTTCTTGAATGAGTGTGTGTGTAGCACTCACTTCCCCTTTTCAAGGAAGATTGCTGAAATTTGCTGGTGGAAAATTCCCCAAACACGAGAAACACCGTTTCCCCCACTGGGATCTTTTCACCTATTTAAATGAGTAACATGAACGCGTAAGGCTTTGCTACTGATGCCACTTTTGTCGCCGCCACAGTATTTGCAGCGAGGCTTTGTTGTGAGAGGGATGACACATTCCTGTAGAACCACCAGTGGCCACATTGTTTCAGATGGGACCTGCAATTATGGTCGAGGAGCAGCTGCAGCTCAGTGTTTGTGGGATCTCCGCTTGTAACAATTATGGCTTCTAGAAATGATGAAGGTGTTGCTTGTGGTCGATCCGTGGTGCCAAACAATGGCTGCTACGCTCCTCTTGTTTTGCTGGTCAGCTTTTGAGTTTTTTTCTTCAGCTGGATGTGGTGAAATGTGGCAGCTGACCTTCATTGTTTCCTTTGTGCAGCCTCTAATCAGTGGACTTGGGATGAGCAGCCTGGCCCGCTCATCAAGCAATGTGTTGCCAATCCCCTATTTACATTCTAAACATCAAAGTCATGACACGCAATAGGAGGCGTGTAGAATTTCAGGAATAATAGAAGACTTGAAAATGAGATGTTGCAAGTTTTTGATCCAGTCAGGGCTTGTTTATAGCCTTCGTGACTGCGGCGCGCGCACACTTCTGAGCACGCAGCTCCAGGAAGCTGCTCCTCCTGACGGGCCCGTGGCGTGGAGCGTGGGAGTTGGACGCCAGCCTTTGTGTATTTGTAAATCCTCGGGAAATGGCTGTTGGATGGGTGCAGGCAGTCTGTTTGTGTGCATACTGCAGTCTTTCAGCCCGGGGCGGACTAGCCGTCCCCCCTTATTAGTGAGTTTAATGCCATTATTCCTGGCGGCACTGCCAGCGTTCTTCTCTGGCACCTTCTCTGCTGCTCGCGCTGCGGTTTCAACTCTTTGAAGGAGAAATCCACCCAACAGTGATGTGTCTACTGATGCTCTCCATTTTCTTATTTTGCTTTTTATTGTGCCCGCTTTCATCTGCCTCGCCTATACTTCTACTTCAGTTTGTAATTTACATTTTACACAAAGCCTTTTGACAACCCGACTACAAAAGTGTTGTGAGAGCTCTTACGTGTAAAAAAAACCTCTAAATCACAGTGTAACACATCTTTTGGCTGTGCTGCATTCAGGTCAGCTGAGGCTAGTGTCAGCGAATAATTCAGTTTCTCAATCTCTGGATTTATTTCTTATTGTTGACTGTTGAACCGGCCTGTTAACAGAGAAGCCTTTCCTCTCATTCTGAGAGACGGACGCCAAAAAAATGGATGTTTGCTGCTTTCTTTCCACAGTGGCTGCACTGAAAATCAGTAGTTCAGCTTTTCAAATGTGAACATTTTCTGGTTTTCTTACTTTTATTTCATAGTAAGTTGAATATCTTTGTGTTTTGGACTGTTGGTGGGACAAAACAGGACATTTTAAGATGTCTCTTGGGGCTCTGGGAACTTATTTTTTGCTATTTGCTCACACTCTGTAGACCAAAGGACTGTTTAATGAATGATTGATACGGAAAGTAATCATTATTTTCAGCCCTGGTAAGAGCTTCTGTTGCTTCTCGTGGTGAATTGAATATCTTTGGGTTTTGGATTGTTAGTTGGACAAAAGGACAAAAGGAGCGCCTTGTCATTGACATTGGGACCAAATGATTAATGCGTTGGGTGAAGGAGCTGCTGAAGACATACCTGTTCCTGTGGTGATATTAGCCTGTCATGCTCTCCCTGTGCCAGTCCTTCCTCTTCTCAGTAAATAGTGGATATTGTCACATGCCAGGACTGGATGTCCTCCTCATAATGAGCCATGAAAGGACTTTGTCTCCATCACTCCCTGGTTTTTGTGTCGCTCTCGGTCTAATCTTTCAACCAGTGTTGCAAAGAGCTGGCGATAAAAATGCCTCGTTCAAACGGCACACATTGTCCATCTTGGTTGTGTCAACAACAGCGATGGACAACAGTGCTCCCAATTAATGTCCCCCCTGTATCCCCCCCGTCTGTCCTGGAGAAAAGAATTCCTGACCTTTTGATACTGTTGTTTCTGTTGTCATGGTCCCTGGAAACGGGGATGATGCTGATGTGCTTGTTGTCTTTTGGAGCTGCGTGTCCATCGTGTCTCTTCTCTGTCCACCTGATGACACTTCAGACGCCCAGCTTTCCCTGATCGTGATGTAAATCACGACCATTGAAAGGTTTTGCCTGATATTCGTTGCTTCTTTCTCTGTTTTGAGTCTTCTTTGTGTGTCCATAATGTTTTCCTCCTGAAAGCTAGCATCCCCCCTTTCGAGGCATGTTAGGAATCTGGTAGTGCTGATTCCAGTGGTAACAGACCAGCGCATAGCTCAAGGGCCTGCTTTGTGCAGTGCAACCAGGCCTCCGAATGAGATATGGACGGATGCCTGAAGGTTTGATTAGATCCAACAAGTATCTGATAGCTGTGTTTCCTTGCTTGTTGACTGAAGAGACCGCTCTGATTTACAGTGAAAGTCTGGGTGGATGTGCTTCACACTCAACTGCGAGCAGCACAGTGCAATTAAAGTCCGACTTGCTGGTTTCTGAGCTGCGGGGTAAGACGGTACATCAGCCACTGCTCGAGAAATATATTTTTAGCCAGTTTGGGGATCGGGTTAAGAGCCCGATTCTGTGCCTGTCATTAAGAGCAAACCAGTGCGGCATTGTCAAGTTGTAAAGGGTGGATTTTGAGTTGAAGCCTGGTCGCATTGACCATACTATGACAAAGGGTTTATAGTACAGACTTGCTAATTTGACGTTGCAATCAGTCCTTTGGAAAGCCTCTTCATCATGCTCACCTCTTCCTCTTTACAACTGGCTCATAATTAGCTCTAATAGGTCAAACATGCACACACCCCGAGCTTTATTGCCAGGCAGTCGTGAGGGAACACGACACTCTCCCTCCCGCTTCCCATATTGGAACGAATCTCCCACCAGGCAGCACCATTCATCACCAGTGGACCGTTATTTCCATCTGTAAATATCAGCAGTGCGCCACAAAGACACACTCTTCATTTCGCTGCTGCTGAGTAAGCAGCTGTTGGTACAGAATCTGAATAATAAGCCCAGAAACAGGTCGCCCTGACCTGCGCAATTACTCAGCAGCAGCAGCAGCAGCAGCACAGAGTGCATCCAGCTTTGACTTCATCAGGGAGGAGGCTGCACACACGGTGTCCATGCACATTGTCTCCATAAGTCTCCATAATTGTCATGTGTCCCTGTCAAGGCTGAGGTGTGTGTGTGCACGTGTGACTGACCCTCCACCTGAGCTGAGACGCGACCTAGCCTGTCATTGTCTGACCAAGGCCGAAACAGTCGAGTTTCAATCATGGATTCAGTCACACGGACGCAGCGTTATCAGTGTGTGGATGAGTCAGGATATAAATTTAAGACTTTATGTGTACATTCACGGCCATGTGAGAAGCGGATGGTGTCGAATATACCGCGTGTGTTTGTCGTCCAGCCATCATGACTCAGACCCTCCTCGCACTTAGAGGTGTCTGACTTAATGCTGCAGCCGATCCACCGGGCTGCTCGCGTCCTCTGCGTTGGATCCCAGATGGGTAATGACCCAAAGAAACAGTAGCTCACCTCTAAGCTCTCTGTTATGAGAGAGCAGACCTGCAGAGGTCCCACCACCACCTCTGTGCGAGTTTTAGCATTTACTTTTGGATTACTGACACGTAGCATATTTGGTACTGCTGTCCTAAAAAAAAGCATGCTACAAGGAGGGAGAGAAAATGCTCACACACTCTCATACTTTGAATAAATAACATTTCTACCATGAATTATTTTTATTTAATGAGTTTATGGGTTGAATATGTAAGGCAGAGTTCAGAAAGAGCATGTACTTGTGTTGCAAGTTTTCACTGCAGCTGCCAACTCCAGACATACGCCAGATGCTGCTGATGTTCCCGACCACAAGGTCAGAAAGCTTTCGGAAAAATGCAGAAATGGGAGGAAAAGTATTAGAAGCATCACCGTTGGTGTTTTTCTGTATTTAAGTATTTGCCTGCTTTTCAGTCTCGGAGTTGAATTTCAAATTAAAAGACATTTGCATTCAATTTAAAATTCTTTGTCATCCCAGCAGTTTAATATGACAAATCCACTCATGAGCTTTTCACAATCACAATCTTCCCTTCACCCAAATCAACCATAGACATATTTCCTGGACCCGCTCTCCGTGCTCTCTTTTCCCTTTTACTACCTTCCATCGTGCTCATATTTCCATCTTTTCAGCAACGTGTTTTTCCATTAAATGCAGGCACACTAAGAAACCGCTTTGGCCCGGCGCATCTCTGACTCCGACAGATGTTGCTGACTCATTGCTTTAAAAGCGTGGAATCATTTTGAGAAAGACTCTTCTTTCGTTTCACCACCTATCAACACACAAAAATGCCCCTGAGGGCCCTTGTTTTCCAAGGCTGCGTGCATATTTCTCCGCTCACAGAAATGATCTCATCCCCTCATCCTCTCACTCGTCTCTTCCCAGTCTCCGCTCTCCGTCCTGGGTGTTCTGCGTTGCTATAGCACTCGAGTCTTCCCCAGGTGCCTGGTACTTGGACTATAATTAGGCTGCTGTGTGTTATTTCTGTTGTTCTTCTCACCCGTTCCTCTTTTGCCATTTTCCACCAGAGCGATTTCTCACTCTCGCTTTTTCTCTGAAATGCTGTGTCATCCATACGGCATGTTGCTGATGTGCTGCATGCCCTCGGCTGGAGATTCACAGTTCAGAGGGTTTATGAAACTAGTACCTCTTCGTGTTGGGCGACACACCATCAATTGTAGATGACAAGCCCTCTCGGAGTCCAAGTGTGAAATTGGAACACTTGTGTAAAATGCCAAGTTGTGTGTGTGCGTGTGTGTGTGTGTGCGTGTACGTGTGTGCAAATGAAAGGGCTGAGATGGAGGTTTGCGTCAGAAAATGGACTGGTGTTCTCGACTGTGCCCTGCTATTTTTGGATCCGTTTCCTGTTTGGTCTCCATGATAGAGGTGGACTTCCTGTGTTTGTGTAGTCAACAGGAGTGATGCAGAGCCAGCCATGCGTGTGTGTCTGTGTGTGTGTGTGTCTGTGTGTGTGTGTGTCTGTGTGTGTGCATGTGTGTGTGTGCATGTGCATGCCCGTTCGGAAGCCATTGTTTAGAAAATCTCTCACGTTTGAATTGACGGTATGCTTTGTAGGAAAACCCGAGATGAATAGATGTTCTTGTTCTCTTGTTAAGCTATTATTGATCATAATGGCATAATTGGTTATAATTTTAACATTTAGTCGTTTAATTTATAATTAAACTAAGGTTGGTGTAGGTAAGTCGAACCCTTTCAATACAGAAGAGTGTAAGTGATTATTTACTCTTCCATCAGTGATTGATTTCCTTCTAGAAATACTGACTGTGTTCTCAGCTTACCTGCTGGCTCCGTCTGGAGGTGGTGCTTGTAACATCTGATTATAATTCCAGATATACACGCCCACCTGCACCCCAGGGCCCTGATTCACAGTGACTCTAAGAACCTCAACTCACAATCAGCCGGAAAGTATTTTTTCTGTACCTGTAAACATGGTTATTTGACTTCCAGTCTACTTATTTTAGCCTCCTTTAAATGAAGTTCTGCAGTGTTTTCTGGGGACAGAAAATTGTTGCGTTTATCTTCATTCAGCCTGAAATTGATGCTGTTACGTGAGATAAATCACTTACTGCACCTGACTTAGCTTAATTTTCCAGCGTGTGTGTCTGACGCAAATGAGAAGTTAATGAAAACATGTTTTGATGTGGTTAGAATTGAAGAATGAAGATGCTGCTGCTGCATCTCTGTGTCGAGATGAGTGAGGAGTCGACATGTGTACATCCGAGCGAGGGGCCAGCTGAGGATTGTGAGCTTTTCCATTTTGCGATACGGCCTGTCGAGAAAAGATGATGTAACATGATGCAAAAGGATGTCGTCAACGTACAGCAACACCGAGGCTTTAATGGGATATTTGAATATGGTGGGTGGGGAGAGTGTTCTGGAGAAGATGGGAATGGTCTCAGGGAAATGAGTGAATAATATTAACCTCACACGTTCAGTGCAACCGCGTTGATTTCATGAAGCAAGACGAGATGCATCTTTTTAGTTTTGCGATCATCATGAACATATTTTTTGGTGAGATTGGAAACAGATAATTTCTAATCTGTGAAGCCACAGTTCATAGTGTGATCACTGAGTGTATCCTCAGTGTGTGTGTGTGTGTGTGTGTGTCCATCTGTGTATGTTGGCGGTCCACCGCAGGGTGCTTCCCAGGGAGGTCAGAGCCAGTTTAGCAGGCAGTTACTGAATCAGACGGACATTTAACAACATTTAATCTTCACTTTAGGCACACAAAAGCACCTGCATGCACGCCCAGCTATACGCAGATTATACACCCACCCACACACACACACACACACGTGCACTTCCTGATGAAAGCAAGCCAACATGATGATGAAATTCCTGCTCCCAGGTGACTTGGATAGTGATGTTGCCTCAGGTTGCCACAGCAATGACAGAGGGAGGTCACAACAGGCAGTCCCCCAGGGTTGAGAGCAGGCTCAACCGAGAGTCCCTCCGTGACATCGAGGCAAATTAAGTGGGCAGAAATCAGAACTATTTTTCTTACACACTTCTAATCAGATTTGAAACAGATTTGTCTGAGATGCTAATTCGTGAGGAACCCCCCGAGACAAAGCTTAATCGCATTGAATATGAATGAAGATAATGCTTCAAACAAACTTCAGTTTTCCTCACAGACTCGGTTAAAACTTCTGAAGATGAGGACTGCTGGGACGAGCTCTGAGGAAGAAAAAAAAAGGTACCAGATGGGTGTGGTTAATCTTTGATGTGAGGCAAATCATCAGCGTAGACGAGCTCGTCTACAGTCTGAAAGGCATCTGAGTGGGAATAAACATTTCATTGTGCTGCTTTGACCAGTATTTTTGCCAATATTGATCTCCAGTTTTTCATTTTTTTCTGTCGTGTCTCATTTTTTTTTTTTGATGAAGGCGCTCTGTCTGGTTTTACATCTGCTCTGTAATTGAACTTTTGGCTGACAGGGAGTGTTAGGGGAAGGGAAGAGGGTCTGGCTGCCCTGTAATCAGTGAAACACACTTCCCAAACATCAGGCGCAGATAGCTTTACACACACACACACACACACACACACACACACACACACACACACACACACACCAGAGCGGAGTAACTTTGCACTAACACTTTAAGTCCAGTCAGAGATGATCTGAGGGTTTTAAGTAACAGCTGGGTCTGCTTGCCAAGGTGACTGTCGAGTGTGTGTACGTCGACGTGCACAAGCATCGCGGCTGTGTGTGTCTGTCACCTTGCCAGTCTTATCTAATTCAGCCGTCACATATCCTCCCGAGCTCAGCAAACAAATTCCCACAGCGATGCATCTTGTAAACAACCCACAGACAGCCGCGCTCCTGCTCCATCGCGACTGATTGATTCATGACTCAAACCAAAGCAATATACGTTTATTGTGTTACACAGCACCTTATCCCAGCCGTAAATGTTTAAAAGCTGCCATGGATAACGCAGTAATGTCCTTATTTGCGTTGTGTTGCGCTGCCGCTTGCAGCAGATGCCTTCTCGTTCTCCTCTGCAGCCATTGTTAGCTGTCTCCAACACTCACCGGTTGACATTATCTTGGGTGTGGTACATTACGTCCCAGTCTGGACAATAAAGCCTTGTCTTGTTAGCTGCTAGCTTGGACGTATCCAAAGATGCCTGCTAAAGATGTGTGCCAGAGAGAGTGTGTGTTTGTGTGTAGAGCTCCCTGCGACACATCTCGCTCTCCAGGGAGTCTCCCCCCGGGATGAGAGCTGATCTAAGACACCCACATCCCCCCCTCCGCCACCTTCACTCAGCTCCCCATGGCAGGCCTGGGTCACTCAGATAAGACTGTACAATTAATAGCACCGCAGGACCAGCGCCCGCAGGGACACTTCAAAGATTGCATGTGTGTGTGTGTGTGTGTTGGCTTACTGTGCACTTGAATACATTAAACTGTTTCTCAGCCTCGGTGTCAGTGAGAAGATGCATGGCCATGTGTGCGTAAGAGCAGATTTATTTGCATTTTGTAAGCATGTGATGCAATATTTCTTTTTCTGACAACCCCTCATTTACATTTAATGGGTAATAAACATTTTTCTCTCCGCTTTTTACTGCTCCTCCTAATCACATCTGTGAATGCACCAGCCATTAGCGGGCTCATTCACGCACATCAGTACATTTTATGCACGTCCGGCTGCACAATGACTTGCCGATGGGAAAGGTTTGGAAAATTTGGGGAAGGAAAGGTTGTTATACCTCACAGAGTCCCACACATGTAGCTCTGCTGCTGCATAGCTGGATGAGAAAACTCTTTGGTTTGACATTTGAGGGGTCAGAATTCAACCTATGAAAGGTTTTTCTGCCTGAATATTTGGAGTTTGCAGGTCAGAATAGTCAATGTGGAGACAGGCTTAGAAAGGATTATTGCAGCTTTGGTCTTTTTTTCTGTCGGATATGATGAGAAATTGTACTGTAAAGGTTGGAAACAAACCAGATTAGCGGATTAACTTGTCTTTTATTATTGATATGCAGAAGATTCTCTTGATTGTGTCACAAATAAATGAAATGCATTGTCTATTAAATGTGAGAAAATGGTGAATGTCTGTCACAGCGTCCAAGTGGCGTGTTCAGACTGATCCTTTTGTCCCACAAAAAGTCCAAAATCCAAAGATATTCAGTTTATTATCACATGAGACAAAGACAAACAGCAGCTGGAACGACAGAATTTGGCATTTTTGCTCGAAGAATAACCTCAGTGATTATTTGATCGAGCAGGAGGAAGAATAGTGGCTACCCTGGAAGCGACTAATGGGGATCCGCTGAAACCTTCTAATAAACTGGAGGCAGAATATGCGACAGTCAGACACACGAGGACGAAGCAAAGATCACGTCACATGCACCTACGCTTTGCCAGCATGTGATTTCCGTCATGTTTCCAGATGTGGAAATAGGTCACCTGTCTGAGATGGGAGCTGTGATTTTGAATTGCAGTGTCACAAAAACACACACACACACACACACGCGTTATGTGAACTGCTGCAGCGAGCTCGTCGTCCTCATTATAAACCTCCTTGGGGTAGCAAAGCACTCTATCAAATTGCAGCAGCAAATAATCTCACTTTAATCGCTTTACGACTCCAAACTTGTATTTTATTGCATTACATTATTAGATTGTTGGTTTGTTTGTGTTTTTCTTTCTTTTATGTGCCTCCCTCAGGGGGGAAGCAAATTCCATTCATCCTCAAATTATTATAAGGATGTCGAATGCTTTGGACAGTTGATAAACCAGCATTGCATGCCAAGCTGGAACAACTTGGACATGGTCTACGTGCGACTTCATTTCGTGGTCCTGTATGGGTCAGCGGGCCCCGTGACCGGCTGGATTTTGGACACAGCGTCTTATCGTGCAGTTTATTCTTTATTCTTTATTATCTTTGTGAGCTTCCTCGACTGCAGCTTTTTTGTTTGCTCTCATTTTTGTCAAACGTCAGAGGTATTTCATCAGATAGTGTGATTACTGAAAGCCGCAAGAAGGAGGAAAACATTTTTGATGGATTGCTGCTTTAGTTGCATCACTTGTAATTTCTGTCTGGGGGAGAATTAGCACGGCAAGCAGTGTGTGACTGGGGCTTGTGCTGACTTTAATTGAACTATCCTCTCAGGGTCAATCTCATGGCATCAGCCTCCTTTCCCCTGGCTTATTCCCCGTCCCTACAGCGATGGCTATCATGCCAGATTGAGACCAAAGGGGGATATTTCTCCTGACCACGCTGTCGTCCTAATCCTCAGTATCCAGATTACTACTCCCTCCCCTCCCTGCAGGATGACCGGCTGGCAGGCAGGCAGAACTGTGAACCAGAGCTGAGATGGGATAAAGATGGAGAGAGAAGCCTGGCGTCTTGGTCTATCATATATGTTTGTCTGGCAGTCTGCTGCTGATGTTTTTCAGTCTGCCCGTCTTTCAGTCCATCTGTTGCTTCTTCAGGGTAGATTCAAGCTTCCCAGCAATGCCGTCTTTACGGGGCTGATTTGCAAAATGCAAATTGCACGGGTCCCTTATTTCTCCAGCCATTTGAAGGCCATTTGATGATTTGCATGCAGCGTATAATCGGTGGAGGACAGTACTTTGACGTAACCGGCACCGAATTTAACTGACAAAAGATGCAGTCATTCTTCTCCTCTAAACTACCTCTGCCTGACACCACAATCCCCCATTTTTTCCCTGTTAAGCCTTGCCTAATTTCCGACAGCCTCCCTCTCTGTCTCTGGCCCTCCATCCCCACATCCTTTCTGTTAAACAGAGCGCTTGACCTTCTGCTCAAGCCCACAGGCTTATTGTCCAATTCATCTGTTCTCCAATCTCTCCCCGTCTCTCGCCATTGTGGTTATTGTTCTTTCTCTCACTTTCTCCTCCTGCTCCTGCCTGCGCCATCATCCTGGGACTCTGATTTATAAGCTTGCAGCGAAGGCTTGGCCAACCCCCCACCCCCAAGCAGAAGACAGAGCGGTGGAAAGATAGCAGTGGAGAGGCGAGAAGGAGAAGGGAGAGCGATTGCAGAGGATATGATTTGCCAGCCAAAAGGGGATGATACAAAGAATTTGAATGTCAGCGAGCATTTGGCACAGATTTGCCTACCTATGCCTCAAGCAGGCAGGAGGTTGGTTTATCTCCTTCAGTGAGCGTCAGGGAGAGGCCAGAGGGGGCCCAGATAAGGTCAAAATGAAACTGGGCACCCAGAAAGTGAGCTAATTAAAAGATAGCACACATGCAAACGACTTTTTAAAGATTATTTGAAAACTTTCTCCCCTCGGTTTGCCTTGGGTTTTGCTGTTAATGAGCAGGATGGGATTTGATCTAGTCCCTGTTAGCAGGGCTCGCTCACAGATGGTCGTGTGGGAATCGAGCGGCAAACCCCCAAATAACCCTGCGCGGTGCAGATGGCGCAGTGTCAAGGCTGATGACCACCAGTGTTAAGATGCCATTTGTTGGAGCTGAGGAGGGCTGGGGGCAAGAGGGACTTTACCTACTTTGTGTCCGTGTGTGCGCACATGAGGGATTTACTCATTTCTGAGCTACTGCAGCTTGTGGCTCATCATGTTGGCCTGTGAGGGATGTGACCTTTGCAGGTGCATATTTGACCTGTGGAATCAGGTTACACTGATCTGTGTGCGCGCCATTTTTACCCCCATTTGACTGCAGCGCATGTTTGAACCTCCAAGAACGCAGAACTGCACCTTATTTGACAGCTACAAGCAGAAATGATGACTAAACTATTGCTAATCATTTTACTATGGAGACCCAAAGTGTTCAATTTTGAATAAATAGATAAGACGTTAAGAAACAATCATATGAATAAATTGTGAAATAGTCGTTTTACATCTCTGCTCAATCTTACAAAATCGTTCATCTGACTTCTTGATATTTATCGCGGGTCATTTTTCTTTCATCCCAGCAGCTTTTATTTCCAGATGGTCTTCTTCAAAAGTCAGCACAGGCGTTTTCACAAATGACCGCTTTATTTTAATAATGTCACATTTCATCTCAAAGAAACAGCGCAGAGTCAAGTATGCAATTGGCTGTCGCTTTGATCTTAATGAACAGACAGCCAATCGCGTAGCTGGCTCTGTCCTGTTTGTCTTGATTGACGGAAATGGACTTTGACCTCGTCGTCGTTGTTGTTGTCAGCTTTAATGAAATGTGCTGTTGCTTGTCTTAGGTGTGAATCTATAAGATAGGAGTAGCATCTGCACACAACCTCTGCACTTGATGCAAAGCAGTAAAGCAACACCACTTGAAATACATCAGGTCTGAATTAACATGCGTCCCTTCCACCGTTCCAAACTGATCATTACAGTCTTTACAAATGTCTGCTTTCTGGTGTGTTTAATGACATCTGATGCTCTAACACTGAGAGCATCAGATGTCATTAGACCGCACAGGTGTTTATTGTATTGCGTGAACCTGGCAGGCTGTCTGTTGTGCTCTGCCTGGCTCCTCTGGGCCCCATCAGGTGAAAATAGATGAGGGACTAACAACTCCAGAGAGCACTATCTGCTTCTGCCAAGTGTGCAAATATAGCCAATGCGTATTAATGGCATATAATGAACGCTGATAAGGTTTATCTTTCCATTGACACACCAGGTATATGCCTGCTAAATCTGTTCAAACATTGGAGTTTTCAGCCTCAAATGTATTCAAATTGATGGCCCCCACTGGCTATTCTCATATTGGAAGAGGCCTTCGTGCCCCTGGCTGCTTGGAGAGAATCAAGTCTGGAGGAAAAATATGCTATCCATCTCACAAAACAACATTTGTTTGCCTGCCAGGGCCTTCAAAACCATTAACAAGATTAGGAAGCACACAATGGCAACAGTCCCTCTCCTCCCTCCCTCTGTCTCCTTCTCTTCCCCCCCACTATTCCCTCCCATTTTGTTCTAGCTCATTTGCCAGTACAATGCAGACATTCAGTGGTTTGTCTGCACCTCCTCTCCTAAGGGAACCTCTGCACAAAACCTCCTTATGCAGGCAGACAGCAGTGGTACACACACGCATGCACACACAAGCACGCAGAGGCACAAACCAACACACAGGAGCGTAAATTAGCACAAAAATTAATACATTCACGCCAAAGGCGGACGTTCTCTGTCTCACACACACATACATACACGCGCACTTTTGCTCACACACACACACACAACCTCCTTGCCTCCAGCCAACCTGCTCTTGTGCTGCACCAACATAGAGAGTGAAATGAACCAAAAGTGAATCAACAGAGGTTACATAAACACTATATTGTCCTGGAAAAACTCTTAAAAAAGCCTGCATGGACACACAGACGTACACTATTCCCATAAATGGCATTGCACAGGCAGTTTAGTGGGCGTGTGTGCTTGTCCATGAACATCACAGAGAACAGAGGGTATATTGGATTGCTCCGAGCCTGTTGTTTGAGGCAATTTATTCCTCTAAAGCTATTGATTTTTGTGTCCATCACTTTTTTTTGTGGTTGTTTTTCCAGCATTTTTCAGCAGGATCTTTTGCACATTTGATAGCTCCCAGTGGCCGACGTGTAGCATGATGCTAGCTTTGCCATCAAACACAAAATATTGATGAAAGTGGGAGAGGAAGATCTGTTCCTGCCTTCCTTTGGCTAACACCTCATCTTTGGCTGCCCTCTTCTTCTTTCCCTCCTCTCTCCCTCCTCCCTCCTCCCTCTCCTCTCATCTTAAACTAGCTCACCTCATCTTACTTTTCATCTAACACGCTAATCTCCTCTCCTCTCCCGGCCCCCCTCTATCTAAGTAATAAAATTTAATTGCATCCGTCTTGCATTTTTCAGCGCAAGTGCTCAAGGAGTTTAACATGAGTGGTATATCTCATTAAATCTCTCTCTCTCTCGTCTGTCTGTGCTCATTCCTAGGTGCCTACAGATGTGTCTATGGGTCTGTTGGCAGAGCCCCAGGTGGCCATGTTTTGCGGTAAACTCAACATGCACATCAACGTGCAGAGCGGCAAGTGGGAGCCGGACCCCTCAGGCACCAAGAGCTGCATCGGCACCAAGGAGGGCATCCTGCAGTACTGCCAGGAGGTAAAGTGAGGGGGGCGTGTGGGTGGTAGCCTGGGAGGTAAACCTAACAGAAGCTGGTTTATGTGTACAGCTGTTTATTTCCCCTGTGGAATCAATTAAGTCTGATATTACATGGTCATATTAATCCTTTCAAGATGATATGAATCTCTATTTATGTGCTGTATGCGCTTAAAGGCTGTAGAAAAGGTGGGAGATGTAGATATAGAGTGATGGGATAGTGTTAAAAAATAGTGACCGTGTGAAGGTCAAATTTCACACCTTCTGGTAGCAGCAGAGGTTACAGAGGTCATTTCCTCTCCCGCCGTTTGTAATCATTTTCAGCGCTTCTCATGTCAAAATGGCTCTCAGTTGGCCACAAATGCTGTAATATATGGAATAGTTAAACTGTAATTACCCAGCGTTTATATTGTTTTGAGTGAGCAATAAGCCGGAATGACAAATTTTTATAGTTGTGACATTTCAGTTGGATTTTTGGGTGGGATAATTTACGTTGTAGCCATAAAGATGACACTGAGAAGATTCCAGTGATTGAGCAGGTAGCAGTTCAGCTGCTTTATGGAGAAGACTTTATGGGAGTGCACAACAAGCGAGATTGGATTGTCTTTTTTTTTTTAATTTTCTAGAAGACTCATGATTTATTTTCGGCAGGTTTGGGCAAGTGAGCGCAATTTTCAAGCCGCGGTGGGACCAAAAAATGCGAGCACAGAAAAGTCAGTGGATAACAGAGTCTGGGAGCAGATTTGTTTTTACTCACCAAAATCCCTAATTTGGCAGGATGACACGATGCCAAAACTCCACTCAGTAAACAAGCTGCTTAAGTCCATGTGACTTTACTTTAAAAGCTCTGGATGGCTTATAATTAGACAGTGTGAAGCTAACCGAACCGAACGCAGAAATACAAGTCAGTGACCGTGTCTGGCTGAAGAGAACTGCAGCTTTGAGCACGACAGTCATGAATCGACTGTTGTGGTGATTGAAAGTGTGATTTTTCAGTTACTGTAATCTCAAATCAAAATATTACATTTCTTTGGGGAATATTCCAGCAGCGTACTGTGGAGTCTCACTGCAGAACGGCACTATGTGAGAAAATTCAGATAACAGGAGGGGATGCATAATGAGATTTCTCTGAAAAGCATGTAAGACTGACTCAAAGGAAGATAAGCTCATCTTTCCATTGTTACCTCTGATAGCAAACAATCAGTCTGAGATCCCAGCTTTAAACATGTCACCATTTAAACCTCAAATGTCAAAAAGAAAAACAGAGATCTGGAGAATGTCAGGATTTTCCCTCCCCAAAGCTGAACGGAAGAGCCGATTTGGCAAGTGCGAGAGTGACAAGGAACCAGGACGGTTATGGAATTATTATCTGCATTCGGAGGGGCTCGAAGGGAGAGAAAACAGAGGAGGAGGTGTCGTGAAAAAGAATGAGGGGAGAGGTATTTGGAGAGGGATGACACGTCAACTCAGAGTATTGTGCAGAGGCAGATGTCATGCATGGCTGAGAGGAACATAGAGGTAAACACGGCAGGGTTTGCCAAGGCATCAGGGAGCGCTGCAGTAAGGTAAAGATTGAAATATCTTGAGCAGAATATATTAAAAAGACAGTAAAAATAGAAAGAAACCTTTCAGGCTTTCCAAATGCCTCTAACTGTGTGTCTAAGAGTTTAAAGAAGCTGCCTCCCATGGCTCCATTACAACATATATCACTGTGTGTGTAGGTGTATCCAGAGCTCCAGATTACCAATGTGGTGGAGGCCAACCAGCCAGTCAGCATCCAGAACTGGTGCAAGAAGGGGCGCAAGCAGTGTCGCAGTCACATGCACATTGTGGTGCCCTATCGCTGCCTGGGTGAGTCACACATTTGTTCTCGGCTCACCGTTTGCAGTGCTTGTGTGAAAACGTTTCTAGAAAGCTGGGTTTCACTTTGAGGAGAGCACAAAGAGAAACAAAGCAAACATCAGCTGTGAGTCAGCTATGCTTAATGGGAGTTATAGGCACTGGTAGAAGTGTGTCTTCAGTCCGTCAGAGGGGCTGTCAGGCTGGGCTGAAGCTGCCCGTTGTGTGTGAATTCTAAATATGGACGTTGTTTTTGCTGCAGTGGGAGAGTTCGTGAGCGACGCCCTGCTCGTTCCCGACAAGTGCAAGTTCCTGCACCAGGAGCGCATGAACCAGTGTGAGAGCCACCTGCACTGGCACACCGTAGCCAAGGAGGTGAGTACGAGGGCTGCCCCCGAACAGCCGATGAATCAGATCTGCTCGCGTGCTGTCAGTCGAGTCGAGGCGCTTTTGTGTTTCAGCTGCACCGTCATACACAGAGCAGTGTAGGAGCAACATGGCAGGCTGACAAACAGAGTCTCAAAATGACCACAAGACTAACTGTGATGGAGGAGGAGAAGGGCGAAAGGGCGCACAGCGAGGCAGGGCAGCGTCACTCCAGTCTGCCGGCTGCTCCGATGCTCTCTGCCCTGCTGACGACTGTCAGCGGGAGCCAGATGGCGGCACGACCTCCTTTTACTGCCGTCCACTGAGATGGACGCCAATTGTTTAACTGAACAACAAACTGTGATGAAATCTGATGTTTTTCACATCACAGATGAATCTTACAGATGAACCATGAGACTCATGTAGGCTGATATTGATGGGGGGGGGGGGGGGACAGGGAACAGCCAAATCTGACTTGACTGACACGCTAGACTGGCGCCGCTGTAATGAAAAGCGGGAGCAGTCACTGATCTATTCTGCGTCTCCGTAGTCCTGTGGCGACCGTGCCATGAATCTCCACGACTACGGGATGCTGCTGCCGTGCGGCATCGACCGTTTCCGGGGAGTGGAGTTTGTGTGCTGTCCCGCGGAGGCGGAGCGCGAAGCCGACAGCGCCGAGCAGGACGCTGATGACTCCGACGTGTGGTGGGGCGGAGCGGAGACCGACTACTCTGACAACAGGTACGCGCACACGCACACACATTTACCTGGGTCACCTCTGGGGACATTACATAGACTTCCATCCATTTCCTGGGGTGTTATGCTCACTGAGGCTGAATCCTCATAAGCAGCCTGGTTCAGTTCCAGCGTGACCTACTCAACCTTACCCTCACCCTAACCTTGACCACTGAACCAAAGTACAAGCTGTCCCCACTGAACTGGTAACCTATGTCAGAACACACACACACACACACACACACACACACACACACACACACACAGATAAATGACAGGTATTAAGCAGTATAGTAATACATCAGCGCTCAGATGATCATTTTCAATGTTGATGTGAGGATAAGATTTCTCTGTCCCTGTCCTTCCCTCCGTCCCATTCACCCCCCTCGTCTTCCTCATTTCATCATCTTTCTCTGTCACCTTTCCTTCCTCCAATCCTTCCCTTGTTCTCTCCATATGTCTCTTTACTTCCTTCCCTCCATTTTCCTCCCTTTCCCCTCCTCTTCTCTTCTCATCCCTCCCTCTCTCCCAGTATGGTGCGGGAGCCGGAGCCAGCGGAGCAGCAAGAGGAAACCAGGCCATCTGTGGTAGAGGAGGACGAGGAAGAGGAGGAGGTGGCCGAGGAAGACGAGGAGGAAGAGGAGGAGGAAGAGGACATGCTGGACAACGACCAGGATGGAGACGGAGAGGAGGACGAAGAGGCAGTGGGGGAGGAGGAGGAGGAAGAGGAGGAGGAGGAGGGAGATGACGACATCGTCGAGACGCTCGACGACAGCGATGACGCCGACGAGTTCACCACCAACGTTGCCATGACGACCACCACCACCACCACCACCACCGAGTCTGTGGAAGAGGTTGTCAGGGGTGAGGACATATCTGACGCTGGCGTGTGTGTCCAGTTTCAGCTCAGGCATTAGATGACAGGGTTCTCCTCACTGAGATAAATGTGGAACAAGCTCGACAGCACAACACAGAAAATGTGTTTTCCTCTCCTGTTTTTATGCTTTGCTGAACACAGTTGAACCTCATGTTCCTCACCAATTAATTTCCTGCTGTCACTTTTGTTATTGTGCTCATTTGTCATTTCATTAGCTACGTTCCATCAGAGCCACAATTGGTTGTTCCGGCTTTGATTCTTCATTTTGGTGTTAAATTCAGTTCAGTTCCAAGTGGCGTTAATAATGCTCAAACCTGACCAAGAAGACGACACACTTACACTGAGCTAGAGACAAGTGATGACAAGTGTGTGTGTGTGTGTATGTGTCCCCTCCAAGATGTGTGCTGGGCCAACGCAGAGACCGGTCCGTGCCGGGCCATGCTGCCCCGCTGGTACTTTGACCGTCAGGAGGGCCGCTGTGCTCAGTTTATCTACGGCGGCTGTGGAGGCAACAGGAATAACTTTGAGTCAGAGGAGTACTGCCTGTCTGTCTGCAGCAGTGTCAGTAAGTCCTGCCGGCAGCAGCTGACCTCAACCAGCAGCTCACTGGTCTGACATCCACTTCCTGTCTTCTAACTCTCACTTTCACTGGCCGTCTGTCTGAATTGTCCCCTCGCCGCCGAGCTGATATTAACAGCTGCTCTAAAGTTTCTTGCTCGGTGTGCTTCTTCTCTTCTAGACCTGTTTGCTCCATTCCTGGCTAACCTTTACTTCTTCTTTTACTCACCGTCTGTGTGTGTGCGTCCGTCAGACAAATAAATGTCTCTGCACTAAAAACAGACTTAACCTTTGCTGTAATCCCTCGTGGATTCTCGAAGCCACCGACCTGTCTCGCTGTTCCCTTTCATTTCACTCGGTTTGTCAGTTTGTAGGTGACGTCCCTCTATTGTAATTCTACCAGAGTACCCTCGGCCCCCCCATAGCCACCACTTGGTGTCACCCCGGCCATGCTAAATGATTGAACACACCTCTGCTATGGCTGGAATTCCTTCTCTTTGGCGATAGTGACGACAATGATGCTTGCAGCTTTCCAGCTTTGGTACCTGGGTCTTGAGGGGACCCGGGTCTTTGCAAGTTTTGAAGGGACCTGCTCACAAAAGATTCTCACTTTGCAGCTCAATGATTTCACCGTGTAGGCTGTCAGGCACATCAGCTGGTTCCACGTTGGTCCATCCACAGCATAGCAGATATGTTTATTTCCTTTTGTTTACTTGTCATGTCCTGAAACTCGGCGGTAATGTCCACCATGAAGACCACAGACAGTTGCTATCACTGAGTGTCCACGATTGGTTTCCCTTCATCTCCGTGAATTATTCCAGACAAACTGACACTTTGGAACTATTTTGCTTTGTCTGGTGGTGGCAGCGCTGCACAAATTGTCCTTGTGAATGAGCTTTTAGCTTGCTCACCACAAGATTTGCCTGCGCTCAAGGACCACTCAGAGCAACATGTTAGCTATTTTTTGTCATTTTCCTTATTGCTTAAAAAGGGGAAAAGGCTTTTTTGTATTTCTGAATGGTCTTGTGGGCCTTATGCTGCCCAGAGGAGGTTCCCCACCCCTGCTGGACAGTATGCTCCAATAACAAAGGTTAGATACGGAGGATTAATTTCCACGGACAATTAGCTTTAGAGCCGTCGTGACAGTGTTGTCCTATAGAGCACATACAATAACCACTGTAAGGTCTGTGGTTACACTCATTTCCTGGACATCATCCTGTATATTACTTTAACATGAACGTGAGCTGTAAAATCATCCAGGCAGGAATAATTTTGCTATAATCCTCACCTCGCTGCACATTATCCCTTACACCCCTGACACATCGCAGGCCGGCTCGCGTTATTCCATCCTCCAGGAAGTCAGGTTAATTCATTACATTCACTTAAATGACTGATTATCAGTGGCAACATGAAAATGAGGATTCTGCTTGATGATTTCCCCTCCTTGTTACTTTTTGTGGCCATGAGATATATATATATTATTTATCACCACTTCCTGTTGATATAGACATGATCACTCAGTCTCAAAGTGAACTGATTGGATTACAGCCTTTTTCCCCCTTTTTTCATTGTGTGTGTGTGCATGTGCGTGTGTGTTATAGATGAGCAGAGGAGGGCGGTTTAAGCGTTTGGCTCTGATGCTGACTTCAGTGTTGTGGAAGGTTCAGTGACCTTGCTCGATATATGCATGAATATGTGCGTACGTGTGCGTCTCTGACCTGCCCTGCAGCAAAATGGAGTCATGCTATCTCCATCTCCCTGTGTTTTGATCTAATTTTATCCTCTGTGGGTGTGTGTGCGTGTGTGTGTGTGTGTGTGTGTGTGTTTAGGTGTGTGAGTGCATGTGCCTGTGTGTTTTGTTATGGGGTTTTGGCTCTGCTGAGCACAGTGGAGGTGAGAAAGTGCTGCAGTGTCTGTCCGTCTGTCCCCCCACATATACACACACACACGCGCACACACACTCGCTCTGTATTTGCATGTGTGGTCAATGAACAGTGAATCACAGTCTGCCTCAGGACAACTGTTTTTTGTTTTTTTCTTGATTTTTCTGATAATTACAGTGATAATCCAACTCATGTTCATCCAGTAAATGTCACGTTTCTCTCTTCGGTCTCTGTGATGGTTTGCTTGCACAAAATATTGATTCAGTGTTTGTCCAGTTAATGAAAGCTTTCATATCCTACGTGGGAAAAGTTCTGCAGCACTTAGGAGGTGATTCACTTTATATTCTGCTCAGCAACAAGGGAAATCATTTGCTTGTTTAGTCTTTCACTGTTCCTACATAATTAACACTCAGTTTATTGCGAGTAATTGATACAGACCATCCGTTTGCACCACTGGTGACAGCTGTAGTGTCTCTTCAATGTAATTTACACAAGCAAAGTACCGATTTGTGGTAATTTTAGCTAGAAGTAGTGAACATATTTATGCATTCAAAGGATACAAAGAACATTTTCATTGACTAGAGGATAATCTACAGACCCAATCGGGTTTCAGTGAACTGCTTTCCACCAAAGAACCAGCCTCTGTGTAAACTACTCTGTGTCCTCTGTGAGTTTGGCAAACAGCCGTGAGCGACACAAGCTAAATTGCATTCATTTTCATCGTGTTGGGATCGAGGCAGAAATCTCAAAGATCTCCAAGCCTGGATAAATAAAACAAAAACTTTCTGCAAATGATTTTCAGGAGCAGCGACGAATAAAACACTCAGCTTATGTCAATGTGAAGGACTTCTGTCCGGCGTTGTTGTGTCTCAGAGGACATCAATTCCACATGACGCGCGACCTTCACGCATGCACACACGCACCACCAGCTACTTTTGATAGCTCACTCGTGAAAGATAGTCAATTTTCCACTGATTAAATCCGGGTTTCGTAGAATTGGTGGTCAAATTTAGATTTCTCGCTGTAAAGTCGGCCACGGTTCAGCGTGCGCTTTCTGAGCCCACAGGATAAATTCCAGCATCAGTGTTTTTGCACGAGAGCCGCACTGAATGAAGTTACATAAATGAGAGAGGGGTTTTGTCCCTCTTTTTCAAAGCACTAATGCTCGTCTGAGGCATTCACTTGTTTGCTTTTGGAGGGTGCTGGCTTCCAGCTACAGCTACCATCTTGTTTTCTTTCTCTCGTGATCTTGCACTAACTCTATTAACCCATTTTAGACTCTGTGTTTCGCCTTTGTGTGTGCTGAGGAAGCGCAGCTGGTCCCAGATCAGCCAAATAAAAGTAAAAAGCTGCTGCGCTGGAAGTCTTTTCACCTCCCTGCCTCCTCTTTTCCTCCCTCAACCTCCGTTTCATGCAGTACCCACAGCCACGCCCAGCTCCTCCGACGCCGTGGACCACTACCTGGAGACGCCTGCTGATGAGAACGAACACGCCCACTTCCAGAAGGCCAAAGAGAGCCTGGAGGCCAAGCACCGCGAGAGGATGTCACAGGTATAGACAGAGAGGGCCGAGGGGGGAAATGAGGTGAATGAGCAATGGCAGCCAGGCAGGGAGAGCAGAGAGGAGGATGTTCTTTGTAGCAGGGAGAGGACGCAGATATTCCTATGAATAGAAAATGGAGGTGGAAAAGGTGTGTCAAGTAAAACGAATAGGTGCGTTTCTTAATCCCTCCCGGGGAGCCGACCGAGCCAATTCCACTTTAATTGTGTTCTTTAATCAACCGGCTCGCTCTGCGGAGGAGAGCCAGATGGTCTGCAGCAAAGTCACAGTTTGCAAAGCTCAAGACAAGAACACTAACAGCCTCGTGTGGCTCCGAAAGCCTCGATTTTCTTTTTTATTGCGCACCACTCTGGGTATTTGTTTTGCGTGGGCAGCTACTGGCGCAGCGTCGTCCAGTTTCACACAGTGGGCTTCACCCTCAGAGATGCTGTTCGATCATGTGTTTGACAAAGCCCTGGGTTGAATTAAAGAAGCCCCCCAGTGAGTCAGAGAGGAAGGGACTGAGTTAGGATGTACAGTCATCTCTGTGAGGAAGATGTAAGTGACCAAAAAGGAACAGAAACCATAGATTTTTATCATCCTGCACTTTGACCTGGTATACAACCTCCCGTGATTTAAAAAACAGAAGCTCCCTCTTATCAACGTTCTCAGTCTGAAAGGATTATTTACTCAGACAGCAAGGATCTGGTACACACTCCCTGCAGCCCAGATGTTATCGTTTCAGAGCCATGTAAAATGTCAGATTTTCTTCCATTCAGACAGCCGTGAAAAGATCAGATTCATGCCACAAAGAGCAAAGAGATGTTTCACTCAAGTGTAAAATCAACCTGTGATGAAACACGTGGAGAGATGGAGTAGATTGACAAGCATAATGGATGTTTGTCCTCCCTTTTCTTGTACTCAGGTGATGAGAGAGTGGGAGGAGGCCGAGAGGGAAGCCAAGAATCTTCCGCGCGCTGACAAGAAGGCTGTCATCCAGGTGAGACATGCACATAGAGGACACATGCAGAGCCACCTTCGCCATCCTCTCGCTGACCTACATGTTGCAATGTGTGTACTTGTGTGTGCGTGCAGCGTTTCCAGGAGAAGGTGGAGGCGCTGGAGCAGGAGGCGGCCAGTGAGCGGCAGCAGCTGGTGGAGACCCACATGGCCAGGGTGGAGGCCCTGCTCAATGACCGCCGCCGCCTGGCGCTGGAGAGCTACCTGACCGCGCTGCAGCAGGACCCACCCAGGGTAAGCTACACACGGTTTAGCAGCCAGGTGCAGAGGAGTGACAGCGTAACAGTCCATCAAAGTCATGTCCCCTGTGATTAACAGAGCTGTTTAAAACCGCCTTTTCTTGCACAGCTTACTGTTGTCTGCTACTTCCCACCTTCTTGTTGCTGCTTTTAAGATTGTCACCTTTTCATCAGGATATTTCTTGCTCTGTTTGGATTTGATGTGAGACATTTTCAATGTGACCTTCTGCAAAACATGGAGAACTCGTCTGTTTTTGTCCTTTTTTTTTTTTTTTACTCCTTTGCTTCGACGTTTTGTCGCTGTAAAAATACACCTGACAAACGGAGCCCTTCAGATAATATATGCTGTGTTAAATCAGATTTTTATCGACTCGGGTTGACATCATGTTTGACAGATTTTAGTTTCAGGTTGATTTAAGTACAAAGGTGTGTTCGCTGCGCTCCTGACTATCCTTCATGTCTCGCTCCCTCTGTCCGTCTTTCGTAGCCTCGCCACATCTTCAGCCTGTTGAAGAAGTACGTGCGTGCCGAGCAGAAGGACAGGCAGCACACCCTCAAACACTTTGAGCACGTCCGCATGGTGGATCCCAAGAAGGCTGCACAGATCAGACCTCAGGTAGCATCAGACACACAATACACATTTCTCCATCCAGCAAGTCGTACTGCCACTTAAGTAGTACATACTGATTATTTCCTGAAGAAGCAGTTCTACATGTACTTGTGTGTGTGTGTGTGTGTGGAAAAGGTTCTGACCCACCTGCGCGTCATTGAGGAGCGTATGAACCAGTCTCTGGGACTTCTCTACAAGGTGCCCGGTGTGGCGGACGACATCCAGGACCAAGTTGGTGAGTGTGTAATTTTGACAGACATTACATTTATCTGGTGCTATTTGGTGCAACCGAGAGAGATGGAAAGTCAAAATGACCACATCTTGGAAATGTGAGGTTTAAATATCTTTTGTGCTGACCCTGGCAGGAGAGAGATATGCGGGAAGACACTGTCCTGATTGTGCCACATGTATCAGAAAGATTGGAATTCCAGCCCCCAGAAAAATGATTTTTGTCGTTGTTGTTGTTGTTGATAAGGGCATTGGAGCCATTTGGCCTAATTCTTCTGTTCAGAGTCAAATGAAACTGTTTGCTGGGAAGATAAATCCCCTTCCCCTCCCTCCCTCCCGCCCCTGCATTTGCTAGGTTTCTGTGGGTTTTTTGGGTTTATTGGAGTTACGTGCGTCACACAGCCATCTGTGTCTCTGTCTCGGAGACTGTCACAGTCTGTGCCGCCCGGCAAAACACACACAGGGACAAACACACACAAGAAAAGTCACCGCTAGCTGCCAGGTCTGTTAAACACAGAGGCCAGCCGCCTGTCCCTCTGGACAATAGTGTCTTCATTGTATAAACACATCTGCAACTTCAAAGATTGAATTATCCTCTTTTAAAATTCTGAAGACCAAAGACGTCATTCTTCCTGTTATCATCAGCTATATTTTCATCATAGAGATGTTGAAACCAGCTCAAAACAACAAGATACAAGAGGTCTGATTATAGCTGGAAAAGAGAAGTGAAGCGTCCTTCCTTTCTTCTTTCCTCTCACTCCTCATCGCCTTCATCCAGAGCTCCTGCAGAGGGAGCAGGCGGAGATGGCCCAGCAGCTGGCCAACCTGCAGACGGACGTGAGGATGAGCTACGGAAACGATGCCCTGATGCCCGACCAGGAGCTGGGAGACGGCCAGACCGACCTGCTGCCCCAGGAGGACACGCTGGGCCTGGGGGGAGTCGGATTCATCCACCCCGAGAGCTTCAACCAGCCCAACACCGAGAACCAGGGTACTCACTGAAGCACTTACATTTTACTGCATTTTAGCTGCTTCAGAGTTGACGCCCATAAATTCTATAAAGCAATATGAAATCCACTTCTCCAGGGCTCATCTTTCTGTTTTTAAAATGAAATTGCTGTCTCTCCCTCCCTCCCTCCCTCCCTCTAGTTGAGCCAGTGGACTCTCGCCCCAATCTTGACAGAGGCATTCCCACACGGCCAGGTTGGTGCTGCTGTTCACAAAGCTATCCCAATATTTCCATAAATATTTATGTCTTCAGAAAATCAGATGGATGGGCTTTATGGCCTGTAGATATTATGCTGTTGCTAGGCTACTAACTCTAAAAATGTTCACAGACACTTCCTTGTGAGCCCCTTGTCAGGTTTTGCTCTCTTGTGTGTACCGATGGTCTCTGATGAGGAAATGCGCCCTCTGGTGGTCGTATTGGAGGCCTTGAGGCTTTGGTTTTGGTGGCCACCTATGAGCCACGGGTCAATATCATTTAACAGTTGATGAAATTGTAAAGAAGAGTAAAATTTCTCTTTGTAGTCCTGATGGAGTTAAATGTGTGCAGACTACTTTACTTACTTATAATTAATGGCTTTATCAATAAATCAGCCACTGATGCTTCATAGCTATAAGCTGTACATAAGAACTATTGAGTTGCCAGGTCTCGATCATTGACTTTCTCTGTCATTCAAATGGCTCATAATAATGTGAGTAAGGTCAGCTATTGTAAGCTATTAAAGCTACATGCTAACTTTAACAAGGATCGCTCTGTTAAACCAGCATTCAGGCTCACAAGTAATATTTGTGCAGGTTAGGAGCGCTCTCTTAAAACGCAGCACAAGGTCAATTTGACATAAAGATATGAAGCGAAGTCACTGTCGCTCCTTCTCTCAGCCGTAATTTGCACACAGCCGACTCCACTTGACCTCCGTGAAGGCGTCGGCTGAGCTGTTAGGAGGCTTCTGATGCAGCGGCAGGGTCTGTGCATGCTCTGCTGTATATGCCGTACTGTATATGTATGTGTTATATTCAATTCATTACCGCTGTTGCATCTGACACTCTGCTGTCCTTCCAGCTTGAGCGAGTGAGTTTGAGTCCCCCAAGAGTGTGTGTGTGTGTGTGTGTGTGTGTGTGTGTGTGTGAGAACGAGAAAGCAGCTGAGTGTCACCATCCATAATAGATGGTATTTTTCTTTCCCTTGCCAGTGACTGGAATGAAGATGGAAGCTATTCCTGAGCTGCGGATGGAGACAGAGGACAGACAGAGCACTGAATATGAAGTCCACCACCAGAAACTGGTAAACAAACACACACACACACACACACACACACACATGCAGAGAAGGCAGCTCACTCTGACACAAGCTGTGATGTACAGACTCATTTGAAATTCAGATTCATTTATAAATGCAGGCTAGTTAATAAACACAGAGAAAAAGACGCAAACACGCACACACACAGAGATGCGTTTACTGACACTGGAAGCTTGCACTCTGCCCTCTCTTCTCCACACACACACACACACACACACACACACAAGGTTGTCACCATGGAGACAGGTGTCCATGGAGACAACCGCGACAATGCGTGCGTCACACTCATCTGCTCTTCTCTAAAATCCACTGTCCTCCAATCAGATTTGAGCTTTGTGCCGTGTGTGTCTGTCAGTGCTTTCCTGGTCAGTCACAGGTTATTGTACTAAACATTCTAAGAGTCTAACCCAGTTCTACATTCATTCCTTAATCTCATCCGATGTTGTAATAGCAGCACAAAAACCTCAATCCATCCTCAAATCCAAAATCTGCGTACCTCATTCCTCTCACCTAAAGGCTTTAATCTCTTAATCCCTACTTTTTATTACATATCACATTCCTCGCATTCACAATGAGCAGTTAGGGTGTGAGGCGGACTGTTTAAGTCAACTCCTTAATTTGATACTCAGCGTAACCCCAATCATCGCTCTGCAGGATTATTCTGGAGGAGGCTCAACAGCCTAAAATCAAGTCCCCACTCTCTGCAGTGTTTGACACAGACAGGGGCAGCGGCTCTGTGATGTCAGCACAGGTGGATCTCAGGAGTTGATTTCCTCCCTTCAGGAGCGATTTGCTTCTGTTTCTTTTGTCTGCGTGGGAATCGAGTTCCACAGAGCGGCGTAATCTGCGACAGGGAAACTGAAGACCTCACTTGATTTTGTGAAATCCTGCTAATCATGTGTCTCAGCATTGTGTTGTGTTGGCCTTACGTTCTGCTCCACTTTCTGTGAATCACCTGACAGCCGCGGAAAGAAATTAAAGTCTCCACCAGGAAATGATCTCTCAAAACAAGTCGCCCTGCAGACATCGTAATTCCCATGTGTTTTTACGTCGTTCTTCCTCAGCAGCATCGCAGTTATTTTCAAGCTCAATTTGACTCCGTAATGATGCTATTATAAAAAAGTTGCACGCAGCATGACCTGCAAAACAATTTGAGGAAATGAAAACTGGAAAGTAGCAGGAGTAAATGGGCTGTAGCTGCGAAGGTCCCCTTTGTTCTCCCCCTCCTCAACACAGTGACATGCAAAGCCTTTCTCAGCGCAGTTAGCTCTCAGCCTGCTGCTCTGAAAACAAAAACTACACTCATGACTCAGCACTGTCAGTGGATAAGCACACATGATGAGACTGTAAAGAGAAGTCCTGTATTGAAGTCATCATGCTGATTCTGATTGGTCGTGCCCATAAGACTGACAAATCACCCGACCGCTGTCTGTCCTTCACCTCCCACAGGTCTTCTTCGCAGAGGACGTGGGCTCCAACAAGGGCGCCATCATCGGCCTGATGGTCGGAGGCGTCGTCATAGCAACCGTGATCGTCATCACCCTGGTGATGCTGAGGAAGAAGCAGTACACCTCCATCCACCACGGAGTCATCGAGGTGAGAAACAGCTGACCTGTGCGCGTGTGTGTGCAAGCTGTTGTGTGTGGCGGTCAGTCTGGTGTGTGGGGGCTGATGCTGTGCACACACACGCACGCACATGTGAGCGCAAGGTGTTTTTCAGGACGGCACTTGAACTCGTGGATGTGTAGATGGATGCATCGGGGCGCAAAAGCATTTTTTAATTATATCTCTTCACTAATTCTAATTGGATTAAAGCCCGCTGCCAATTAAATTTCCTGCATTCCTTTTTCTAATTGTCCTCATTTATCATCTCAGAACTTTCATTAGCTGTTTAATTAAAAAATATGGCAGTCGCGGCAGCGTTGTTTCTTTATTTTTGTCAATTACCCCCAAAAAATCACTTCCAATAAGCATTGAAAAGGTCTTGAAATTTATAGATTGTCTTAACATTTGTGTGTGTGTGTTTGTGTGTTACCCCACCTCCCCCCTCCCCCCTCCTGGCTCCGCTCCAGGTTGACGCCGCGGTCACCCCCGAGGAGCGCCACCTGTCTAAGATGCAGCAGAACGGCTACGAGAACCCAACCTACAAGTTCTTTGAGCAGATGCAGAACTGAGGAGAATGTCACATGTCCACACACACACAAACATCTCCTCCTACACATCAAGCACCTCCCCTCCCCCTCCTCCCACCCTCCAGACTAGTCCCACATCTCCAAAAGATCATTTGCGTGACTGAAATAGTCAGTTTCGAGCGTACGGAGCGACTGTAGCCGGGCTTTTCTTTCCTTTTTGCCTGGGCGGACACTGTGGCCAAGCCAGTTTGCACCAAGTTTGTTCACTTTATAGGAGCAAGACACCTTTTAGTTACAGAAAGGCGTTTTTATATGTTGCTCCATCTGGGCCTGCTGATGTATGGAAAAAGGCCCCGCCCAGTGCATCGAGACAAACCCACTCTTTGGGGAACGAGCGTGCTCTCTCCACGCTGATTCAGGGCCAGTGTGCAGATGGGGTTTTTTTTTTTTGCTTTGGATGGTTTTAGGTGTGGGCTTGTGTAGGCAATCTGGCCACAGATCAGTCGGGTCACGCTGAACTGGGCCTCATTTCCAAAAACTGGTTGCATCATCCACATCATTTCATATCATGACTCAACGTGTGGACGTATTCATATTCATTTGTTTCTATCATATTCTTTGTAATGATTATAGAATGAATTATAAGCTAAAATCAAGCAACATGGTTTTTTGAAATGAAGCCCAGTGTTCCCCACCAACTGCACCACTACTGCACTCAGTCTACAGTCTACACTGGAGTACAAGTGAGCCTCCCCTCCCTCCCCCCTCCTCCTCCATCCCTCCCTCCATCCTCTTTTCTTTGCGCATTCTTACGACAGCTGGGCTGTGCTAAGTCACACAAGGCTCTTAAGGATATCTGGAGACGCTGATGATAATGAATATGTTGATGACGACGGTAGTAATTATGTATTCTGAATGAGCTGTTTTTACTTTAGAGTTTTTCTCTTTCGTTTCCAGTTTTGTTTTTCAAAAAAGAATGAAAACGGAGAAAAAAAAACAAAAACAGAAGTCAACCGATGTAAAGTCCTTTTTTTAAATTGCGTGTAATGTTACTGAAGTAATGCTGAAGTCTTAGCTGTTCCTATGTAGTGCATGACAACAATGACAACTGATTTGGAAAAACAGAAAAAAATCAAGATCTTATCGCTGCTCTCTCTGAGATCCTTTCTCACATATAGATTGTCATTCTAGCAAGATTGTACATTTAGTATCTTCTCGTGATCACGTGACTTCAAACAATGATGAAAAATATATATAAATCTAGATGAACGGGCTCTGCTTTGATATCATGTAAAATACACATTTAAAAGAGATCTGTGATTTTTGGAATTTAAGTGTGTTCCTCATTTCTTGTATTTTCTTTATTTTTTAAATCATGCTGTGTTCCTGAAGCTGCAGGAGGGGGCTGGTTTCATCCCTGTTTGTATATTATCCTCATTCACTGAAATATATTGTGTTAAAAATCCTTATCACCCCCTTTTATTTTTGCTTTTTTTGTTCAATTCACGTCGCTGTGTTTTTGGAAAAGGGCATGCTGTGGGCGTGAAGGTTACAGGGAGCAGGAAGGGAAATGGAAAAATTGAAGGAATCCAGTGTGGAGGAAGGGCGAGGTTTATCTCTGCCTGTGTGTGTTTTGTCATTTTCAGTCTGGTGTTTTGTCCAGTTGTGAGCCGACGTCTGTTTTTTTGGTTTTGTGATCATTTTGCTCTCTGCTGATAGAACAGGTGGGGTGCTGAGAGGAGGAGGGAGAGCAAGGTAGAGAGGAAATGACTTGCAGTTCCGGATGGATAGCCAGCCAGGCAGGCAGTCTGTATATATAATGGATTTTCCCTCCCCCCCAGCACCTCCCTTCCCTCCCTCCTTCGCCTTCACTTCCCCTCAGGCATGCTGCTCACCTCTCTGCCATCAATGCACACTTGACTCCTCAGAGGCAGAGCACTGTAGTCTGTATATAGATGATAGGCGTTCACCATCGAGAGAGAGCTGAGAGCCAGTCAGGGATGCGAAAACAGCGATCAAACATGAGTCTGAGGTAAATTCAAGCTAACAGTCGCCGAGAATCCCCCATTCATCTTCACACAGCCAGCTCATGTTAAAGGTTTGCCACCATCTCAACATTGCATCGAAAGAAATACAGTGTGACCTCTTGCTCTGTTATTCAGTCTAATGGCGAGTAAGATCTGCAAGGGAATGGTGAGTGAAATGTACATATGGAGGCTGCAGTGGGAGGTGAGTCCTTGGTTTTCAGAGGGTGCTCATTAGAAGCCCAACAGAGGGCAGTAGAGTAGAAGAGGAAGCAGGATTTTCTTTCTATCTTTTTCTGTGGATTATATATTGGTTTTGTTTTCCACTGTGTAATATTGTGCAGGCCATTTGCATTGACTGGGAAAACGCTTTCTACACTGTATTCCATAATAAAGTTTTGAATGTACATACAGATGCTGTGTTTATGTTCTTTGTGAATTTACCACCACATTCAGTATTTCAATCCTAAATAAAAATACACCAATATTGCACTGTGACCTTCTGTAGTATTATCGCAAGGCAAGCAGCAACTGATGATGACAAAATAAGACTTTTTTTCAGTTCAAAGGCATTTATTCGTCATGTGAGGTCAACCTAAATGTGCGCAGCGCTGCGCAAAGGAGGCAAGAGTTTGACGTCCGCGAACGCCTCCTCTTCGTTAGCACAATCCCAGAATTCACCGCGGCCCTTCACATTTGGACCGTCTGCTTTGAGTGTCAAATCCAAGGTGAGTGAGGAGTTTGAAAAGAAACGTTAGCAAACGTTTAAATTTACCCTGTCTGTCACTGCTTTGCAAACTAATGAATGTATGTTCAGTTCTTTAGTGAGTGAAACGTTAGCATGATTTGTTTTAGCACAATGAACGACAGAGGACACGGTTAGAAAAGTGTCGCGTTAGCGAAAGTTAGCTTAGCATGTTAGCAATAGTAGTAGTAAACATTTAGCTAGGTGGCTAGCAGAAATCCGAGAGACCTTGTATAACGTCGCCTTGACTCCACTGTTGTAAATTAACAATTAAGTTAGGTTTACCGAAGCTACTCTCAACATCGCATGTGTTTGTTATGCAGCTAACTCAGTGTCATTCAGCTTGGTATGCGCTGTTGGTGACGGCAGCTAACTTACGTTAGCTCGAAAGCTAGCCAGCACTAACGTTCATTTGGCCCCGCTAATCAGCAGCAGGTGCGATACTTAAAAATGACGGAGCATTGAACGGTTTATTCGGGATTTGCTTTAGAAACACCACCCAATTTTACATTAATAAAATGTCTTAATGTAATACCAGGCCGCGCATTTCCTTCTTTCGTGATACGGAGACAGAATCACAACTTAATGTCCTGGCACCAATGCGTTTTGCTCCTTCAGATGGCACTTCACCGGCTATTCCAGCTGTCCTCCGTGCTGCGTTCTGCAGTGAGCCTGACTCTGCGCAGGAACATCGGCATCTCTGCCGTCCTCTTCAACCGGGCCAAGGAGATCGACCCCGTCCAGAAACTGTTCCTGGACAAGATCCGCGACTACAGCAACAAGAGCAAGTCAGTTGATTATGCAAAGCTACTGTTTTACACCCACATGAAATGACCCTACTTCGTCTATGCATAATGCTTAGATCATCGATCATGGTCCGAGGAGAGGCTCACAAACTAGGCTTCCAGCTCAGAGCTCACAGTCCTTAGTGAAATATTAACTTAATGCCCTTGGAAACCGATATAAGCTGCTTTGCTTCAGCATGATTATGAATTTCAGTTTTCGCGGTTTACATTGCATGCATGTGGCATCTCCTCCACCCATCGCCTTCACCGTCATCTCCTGAACATTTGATGATATTTGATGCCTTGGCTGTCTCAGGGCTGCAGGTGGCATTGTGGACGCAGGACCCGCTTACCAGAAGAACGTGAATGAAGAAGTCACCAAACTGCAGAGGTTATATGGAGGAGGTGACCTCAACAAGTTCCCCGATTTCAAATTCTCAGGTTAGTTTGGCCTTGTGTTGGTTTACATTGTGTGCTATGGGTGTGTTTTGTCTATTGCCCTAATTGTTTCCTGTTATTAGTTAAAAAAACAAAGTTGCAGAGTTCTTAAACAGTTGTCAGTGTCTAATATCATTGTTATCTAATGAGCCAAGGTTTTAACAGTGACCTTGGCTTACTGTACAGAGGAGTTTTTGAAGGACAGAGTGACCCAGACGGTGTCTTTCTTAGTTGTTCTAGTCTGAGCTGATAGATGCAAATGTCTAAAATAAGATGGTCGGTATAAATAATTGTCTGTGTCATAGAAAAGTCATGAAGTTTGATCAGCTACCTTGTTGGAATGATAATTAAAAGTGCTCATGTGTGCTTTGTAGTTATTCTTTGCTTTCACACAATTTAGCAGTTCCCCCTCATGAATATTTATTCCTTTGCCACTGGAGAGATGCGCTGTGATTTGGGGCTCTGTCTGTGTCTATATATAGTGACACTAATCAAAGCAGGACGGTTTTCTCATTCTGTTTGAAATAGGTTCAGGAAGCTTGTATTTCTGAGCTTCACTGCATTTTTGATGAAGCGACAACCAGCTAGTCGCGATATGTTGCTGTAGTCTTTGTCTACATTGAAAGTCGAATCTCAAGTAGTGTTGTACAGCAGCAGTGTGCCTCACTCAGGGAATTACACTTCTCAGCAACAATCACTAATGGCTGTCTTTATGTTTTTTCCTCCCCAGAGCCCAAGTTTGACGAAGGAGCTAAGTGAATGCTGTCCGTGTTGTGTATCTCCTACATGTCACCAATATATTGTATTTAATAAAAAGATAGTGGATTGAACCATGATACAGTGGTTGTCAGTTAAGCTTTGTCTGATGGTACCACACTGTCACACTCACACTGATTATGTGATGCTTCAATTTTAACTGGACAAAATATCTTCAGATATGTGGTACTTTTTGCAGGTGTCACATATATTGTCATGTAACTACAATATAAAAATATCTGATAATTCTGTTTTGTGTTCAAAGTATTTTCAGATACAGTTATGCATTCTGTGTCTGCCAGAAACAGAAAATGCCATGGATTTGAACAACATGTGCCATTTGGAGAGCATATGTTGACCTATTGCATTAGAATTGATTGTAGCTTATATATTGTAACTACATGGGGATGGCTGTCGCTCTGAATCGGCCTTGAGTGTGCTGCATTATGACAAGGTCAGAAATACATTCAAGCTTCTCCAGGATGAATATTTGGAGCCCAGAATAGCCTCAGGCAGTCAGGGAGATGCACATGTTCGTGTGCAGAAATCACGCAGGCTGTCATTCAGGAGACGGAAGCTTCATTTGAGGATGCAGCACGGCCGATCAGCGGATAGAGTTGTGGTGGGGAATCCTGCATAAACAGAGTGTACAGTTTTGGATGGACATTTTCCAAACCCTCAGAGATGATGGGCTTTTCACAGGAGACTTCTTGGACAAAAATCTGCCACAGTTGAGCTTCCTCAACCTCATCCAGGTACAGTGTTGAAGATATTAAGATCCCTTACGAATTAAAAGCATCACCATCGATCAGTTGCAGTGTTGTACCCAAAAGTCTTGAGTGAAATTAAATCTGTCATGTTAAAATATTACTTTGGTAAATGTGCAAGTCGCTTAAATTAATAGTACTTGGGTAAAAGTCTTAAAGCATCTGATACAAACTCCACAAAATGCATTTGTATTGTGATAGACAGTGGTTGTAGTGACTGCAATTAATCTGATTATTCATTGTCACAGGATGAACTTGGCGAGGTTGTGAGAACATGGAATACCCACCAAATAAGATCAAAGCTGTGATGTGCACAGAGGAGGAGAGCACTCTTATGTTCCCCATGCCACAGCTCGACGGGGGAGCAGCAGAGGACAAACTCAAATGTGTTCGACTTGAAATTATTAAAATGTTTTGCTGTGTCCACTTTGTTCTTGTGTTGCCATGTGAAGACTGGCACAATATATTAATTCCACAGACTCTTTGGCAAATCTATTTTTACAAATATTGTGTACAGAGGGACACTTTCTTTGAACACATTACTTAAGCACATTCTATCCAAAATGTACTAAAAGACATGAAAAAGTTTTTTTTTTTTTTTTTTTTTTTTTGGCCAATATTAAAATTGGTTTAGCTGAGATTAGCTACTGACAAGTCCAGTACTCCATCACTTCTAAGTGGGCTCTCCTTGCTGATTATTCTAAAGTTAAGTTATGAACTCTCTGACTGGATTCTCTGAATTTTTGTGAATATGGCCCAGTCACTATTAATGGCTAAAATAAATAAATAAAAATAAAAAAATCAAACTTTCAAAGCTTAATTTTATTGATCCTGAGTCACAACAATGCCAATGAGAAGAGCAAGTAGAGAAGAACAAAAATAAAAATTTGCCGGCTTTTTAAAACATTTTCCACAGTCGGTCAAGTCTATCTCAAAGCCTCCTTCTTTGTGCCTGCCTTTAAAGTCAACTTATTTATGTGTCATATAAACTTTGGTAAAAAGAGCAAAAGCGTTCAATTAACGTTAAACGTGTAACATGTTGACTGTGTGTCACGGCACGACGCCGGAAACAGTGGTTGCTATGGCCTGTTTTGTTTACTCTGTTACACAGGTACCGTAATATCCTTTTCTCATAAAATTACGACTTTATTCCCGAAAAGTTATGCCTTTATTGTCGTAACATTACGACTTTATTTCTCGAAAAATTACGATTTTTTCCTCGTAAAATTACAAGTTTATTCTCGTAATATTATGACTTTACTCTCATACTATGACCATTTTTTTGCGTAAAATTACTACTTTTTTCTCGTAATATTTTGAGTTTATTTTCGTAAAATGATAACTTTTTATTGTAATATGTCATTTTTTTCTTATGGCGACTTTATTCTCATAATATTATGACTTTATTCTGATGAATTTACGACTTTAATCTTGAAATTTTGGATTTTGTTTTTCCCTCAGTGTGGCCCTAATACTCCATCGTAAAAATATCTTCCTCAAAAGAAGCAAAAGTTGCTGCATTTTAGTTATGTTTTTTGTTAAATTGCTGAGGATAATCAGGCGAAATGAAAGCACGTGACGGAGCATCATCATGTGGGCGGGGTTTAGTATTGTCAACATCCTGGTGACATAACCAGTTTCTCCAAAATGGCGGCGGCGGACCACAGGGAAGGTGAGCTACTTTGTTTTTTTTTAGATTACGATGTTATTAGCCCATTTTAATATCGGAACTTTGACCCTTTTCTAACAACGGTGATGAAATTGAGTTGCTGTTCCGACCTCGTTGCCCATAAGAGTCCGAAAAGGAAGCCCATAGTGAGCACCATATTGACTTGGTAGCCATTTGACGCTAGCCCGCTAATATTAGCTTTCTAAATCATTTGCAGTGACTAAATGTGCAGCCGTCAGAGGCTGTGGTAGCTGAGGTACCCTTGCATTAATAAACACATGGAAAAATGTCACTTATACTCATCAGTGTTTGTGATGGAGATAATAGATGAAAGGAAGTGAGATAACGTTACAGTGTCATACATTGTGCGGATATCCTTGTCTCATAGCAGGTCAGGACGACCCAGAGAGTGAAGATGAAGTTTATGAGGTCGTGGACCTGACAGAATATGCACGGAGTCACCAGTGGTGGAGTCGGGTGTTTGGGAACAACTCCGGCCCCATTGCTGAGAAGTATTCCGTGGCCACCCAGCTCATGATGGGAGGGGTGACTGGATGGTAAGGCGTGAAGATCTCTCTGCTCGCAGGTCACATCCAAGCCAACAGACATTTTCTTTGACCTTTTGACTCAAGAACATCACATGACACTTCCTCTCCACACACAGGTGTGCCGGTTACCTCTTCCAGAGAGTCGGGAAGATAGCTGCTACAGCTGTTGGAGGAGGGTTCCTTCTTTTGCAGGCAAGACAACCGTGACACTGTGTTCATGCACTCTCAAGAAATAGATTTTTACCATATCTACACACAAGTGATGCATTCTTTGTAAGATTCGCATTTTGCCAACTTCGTTGCCAAGTGAGCATGTGAGCTGTACAGCGTGATGCTCAGCTGGTCTCCTCACTACAGTAGAAAGACTAGCATTGTCTGTCAGCCGGCTCTAGATGGATGTAGGCCATCTGGAAGCACATCGGGTGTTGCAGTGCTGTTCGGTGTCATGTTTTGTCTCTTACAGCCGTTCTTGCAACAGTTTTACAAGTAGATCACAGCAGAGACACAGGCTGAACGCATGAAATAGTGTATTGTTCTTCACAATGGGAGGCTGGGACATAAACAAATGCAGTGCCTCGTTAAATACTTCCAAATCCTCTCTGCAGAATCAGTTCTGAACATGACTCCCCTCTCCACAGATAGCCAATCACAGTGGCTACGTGCAGGTGGACTGGAAGAAGGTGGAGAAGGATGTGAACAAAGCAAAGAAGCACCTGAAGAAGAAAGCGAACAAAGCAGCTCCTGAAATAAACACATTCATTGAGGAGGTAAAGGTACCTGTGACAAAGCTTGCTCTTTCTTTCACGCTTTGCTTAATTATCTAGTAATTCTCAGAACTGGTAAAACTGTTTCTGAATTGTATTGTATACTTTCTGTTTACTGAAAGAGCCCCACACCCAGCATAGCTCTTACATGTAATTGATTAGAATTAAATGCATGTCTTTGATTTCCTGGGTTTGGTGGAGAGGTTTATTTCTTTATCAGCAAAGCAGCAGTGCCCTCTAGTGTACAGATAGCAATACTACACCCACTGTGACCATCTTATCTCTTTTTCCGCTTTGTAATTCAGAATATTCTCAGCAACAGTTAACACCTCTTCACTGGTTAAGCTGTTAAGCTGTTATGGACTCATTCTCCACCTTATTCCTCCCCTCCCACTCAGGCCACAGACTTCATCAAAAGGAACATCGTCTTGTCCAGCGGGTTCGTCGGTGGCTTCTTTCTGGGTCTGGCCTCCTAAAGCAGCTGCACACACTGCAGGCTTCTCTTACTGTGAATCGCATCACTACATACTGTAGGTCACTTTCCTCTCTGCCGTTTACCTCTCAGCCCCGCGTGTGAACATTGATTTCACCTTTTGACGAACTGAACGGCGGACGGGGGTTGTGTTGAACATTATAGCATGATCTGTTGTGACAGTGGTATTAACTGTGTAACTAACCCCCCTGATTTAAATCATCCTGAGTGCACATTCTGAAGTCTGTGTGTGTGCGTGTGTGTGGCTCATTGGGAATGGGGGTGCTTGGATTATACTGTGAAGCCTTTCTTGTGTGGGACCCATGATGGATCTTTGCCAAACTGCTGAATATGTCAAGCTGCCACAAACGAGCACAGATTCCTCATTGCTTTTTCAACACTGATCTCAGTGTAGCTTGCCCTCATGCATTTGTCTGGCGGATGCTGATCGCAAATAGTTTTGTTGGCGTGTGTGGGCGCTATTGTAAATGTATAGCCAACCCCCTTTCAGTGCTGTAGATACCCACACAAGAGTAAAAATTATATAAACAACATGAAAGGCAGCAGTGGGAAGTTAACACCATCCCCCAGTCTAGTGCTTGGAGGTATTTTTTTATGTAGCTGTGAAGTTTGGTGAGCTCATGTGCCATTTAAGCATGTAAGCAATCCAGTTTTTAAAGTTGTCACACTGACTGGGGGGTTAAACAAAGTTATTTTCCCACTCTGAGCAGGAGATGTTATTGATATACAACACATATCACGAGCGTAAATCAGAACTAAATGTTACATGTGTGAATGTTCACCCCTTCACACTGACAAGTATTAAAGTTAGATCCTTTGTTCTCATAAAACCTCAGCTCCACAGTGCCCGTTAATGACAGGATGAGCATCTGCTGTACCCTAATTACCACCATCAACAAGCTAGACGCCAGTTCTGTCATTAAAGAGCATAATGGAGCAGCGATTGTGACTCCTACGCCCTCGCTATTGTCATTGTGCATTTAGCAGCGTCGGCGTAGCAACAGCGATGCTGCAGTCATGTCCACACGTTTATTATCGATCTAGGTCATCCACACGCAGGAGGCCGCTTAAGATGATCACAAGTTGCTTATTTTGTTGTTTTTGCCTTTTTTTACCAGTGCAATATACAGTAACGTTTCAGATTTCAGTTCTTGAAGAGCTCATTATGTCGACTGGCAGTATGTATGCTCCCTATTTGTTTCTATGTAATGTTATTTTGTTACCTGAACTGTATGATTTTGGTTGGATGTGTGTTGTAAAATAAAGTTGCCTGATTTTGTTTTAAATAACATTTAAAAAGTGTGTTTTTAGGAGAGGGTGGGAAGACCTTAAGTTATGTATTTGTACACTTGACGGTGTGAAAAGGTAAGGCCGGAACATTTGGTTAATGTTGATTGGCAGAAAACGTAGCAGCTGTAATGATTTTTATTTGATAAGCAAAAACATTGTGAGCCCTCTGATCATGAAGTATTGGTCACACAAAACAGGCAATTTGACAAAATCCCCTCGGGACCATGACATCACTGACCGAGCTATTAAATCAGAATGAATAATTAATTGCAGCCCGAAATGAATGACAACACTGAAAACCTTTTTGCTTTTATTTACAACTATAAATGATAAAAATATATAAACAGCTGGACAAGAATATGTACAGTTTAGTATTGACAAGAGGAGGTGGAGTCTGGTAAATCCTGGGGTTTTTCTCAACAGTCACCCATAATTATGGTCACAAGATGTCCTGTGTTTAGATCCTAGAAAATGACATGACATTATTGAGGGCATTGTGAAAAATCTTTCATTTTCATGTTTTGAAAAGAGTAAAACAAAAAAACAGAAACCAGATTTTTAAACTGCAACCTGCAGTATAAAGCTGTGCAGCTTTATACTGCAGGTTGCATTTTAAAAACTCAGTCTTTTGGTTTTAAATGAATGCTGCTGTTGTGTTGTTGTGTTTCCTGGTGGTGTAAAAAGTCTTTACTCCGTTGTTCAGATGGGCATTTTGAGGAGGGCACATTCTGTGAGTAGCGTCAGGGTGGTGATCATGTATCTGCTGTTGGAGATCTGGAACAAAAGGAGACATTGATGTAGCAATTACATTTTGCTGTGTGTGTGTTGAAAGACTGTGACTGAGACGGTACCTTGATCCTGCCGCTGTACTTGGCCGAGCCCAGTGCTGTGGAGACCTGGGTCAGGCTTCCCGCTGACAGATCCAGCCTGAAGTGTCTGTAGAAGTGGCTCTTCAACCCCTGGATGAACCTCATCACCTCCTCAATATGAATACTATCCTCCCCCTCCTCCCCTCCTTTATTGTCCTCCTGTGCGTCCTTCCTCACACTGCTCCACAGCTCCCAGGCATCTTGGGGGTTAACTGTGTAGGTGACCTGCAGCGGCGGCACCGCTGGAAGGGTCCAAATCATTTTGAAGTGCTGGATGCTGCACTCAGCGTGGCAGTCAGTCCACAATGCCGACAGCCACTGTAGACTCGTATGGCTGATTTCCAGGGGGCCAAAGCAACAGTCGAAGGTCTGCTGGAACCAGGATTTGACCGCAGTGGTGAGACCCTCAGCTCCACTGCTGCCGAAGAGCGGCAGGCAGACGAAGTCCTCTGGGAGTGAGTGCAGGTATTCATAGTTGCCATTGATGCAGGTCAGCCAGCCGCTCCATACTGGCCTCTGTGGCTCGTCCTGTCTGGCAAACAAAGGCTTTGCGTGGATCTGTAGTCAGAAAGGGAACAATTAGAAAGTCACAGAGAACACAAGGACAACGTTCACACCATCAGCCTGAAAAATTACTCTCTGCCTCTCTGGACTCCCATGCTCACCTGTACGAGGACAGTCTCTGCATCATCTTCCTCCTCGACCAGCCCCTGCACCACAGAAAAGGAGACTCTGAAGCCGCTCTGTGCTCCCTCCACCTCCACTGCCAAACCCTGCTGCTTCTCTGCAGCAATAAACGCTGTGAGACGCCTGGAGTAGCTCTTCAGCTGGGTGTGTCTGAACTGATAGAGGGGAGTAACGTATGACAGCTGCCACTCCGTCTTCACTAGTAAGGCCAGCTGCTCTGGATTCACCTTCTCCTTTTACAGGGAAAGGAGAAGATGGAGAAGATGACCACTCTGTCACTCTAGAAATGAACATGTTGCTAATCACTACTGATAACATGGAGAACAATGGCCTGGAGTGACTCACAGTGATGTTGTGGAACCTTGGAGCCCTTCTGCTGGTGCTGAGCCTCCGTGGTGTCAACGCCGGAATCGTGTTGAGTCGTGAAGCAGAACTGAAGCAGCTGCGGTCCGACTGCCGGTAGCTCTTACTTTTGCTCCTCCTCTGGACTACAGGAGCCCTTGTGACACTGGAAATCATGCACGGATCATCACATCAGCCTCATTTGGTGCTTAATGTCCCAGTTAATACAGATAGTCATTGCATTGCTTTTTACAGAACCAAATTGTGGTGCAAATAATCGAGAATGAGGCGAACGAACCATCCCTACTTGTAAAGTTGTAGTGACCATGTTCTTTAATTTAGGCGGTGAAATGACAGTTTTATAGCCACCTATCAATCTTACAAGGGCTGGCGTTTGATAAAGTTAGGTTTCGGAGTATTACTTAAAGAACTGGTCAGTTGGTCCGACTTGAATGAAAAAGACAGAAGCAGCAGCAACAAACATACACAAAGTGAAGCTCCGCTAAGGTTACTGCTTTCTTGTGCTCCGTAACATCGAAAGCCCAGTGCCCTGGAACTGTACGTACTCTTTTTTTCGTGTTTAGAGATAACATAACGGGGAATTTAAAACGAAACGTTAGCTAAAGCCACTGACTACTGACTTTGTCAGTGGAACTGAATACAAAACAACTTCGGCACGCATTCCCTTCCATTTTTTATTGTGGAGGAGGGCCATTGTGAGAAAAGAGGACAAAACAATTACAAAATGTGAAATTTTGATTTACCGAATTCAAAGATGGAAGCCAGGGATTCATAAAATGCTTTGTACATTATTGTACCGGATCGGCATAGTTCGTGACAAGCAAGGCAAAATAAAAACCACTCGATTATTGATTGTTATTTGGCGTGACTCGCCCCTTCATGCGGAGGAGAACGGCAAGTATCGAGGCCAGATGAGTCATAAGAAACCGTTGACAAAACTCTGCTGTTTTTGTTGTCGCTAAGGCAAACATAGTGTAGAAAATAGCATTTTTAGTAAAGAAAGAGACGAAATAAACAGAACTCTGACTTACTTGCCATAATGTCGCTCCATTTCTAGCCTACCAACCGAAGAAGAAAAAAACCGGAAGCAAATTTGAACATCGCGCTTTCCCAGGAGTCTGCGCGGTAGGAATCACCCAATCACATGGATCCAAACAGGAAGTGAGGGTATGATTTATTTATTTATTTTTTCCTCACACTTAATAAAGTATAAATTGTATTACGTAATGTACAAAATTAAATACGCGAAAAGCGAGAGTGAAAAGCGATAGGGGGAAGGAATAAGCACACAAATGAAAGAAAAAATACTGATGGAACTGGCGATCCGAGTTTATGCAAATCCGTTTCATTGTAAGTATTAGATACGATCTTCATTGAGCTATGAAGATACCACCAATTTCAAAACTATTTAATAAATCAAATGCTGTTTGTTCGGTGCACAAATTGAGGAGATTAAATATCTCATATTTCTCCATTAAAGTGTTGCCTCCTGTATCCTTTTGAAATGCCGCTGGTTGTCACCTACTTCAGATTATATCTCAACAACAAAGAATGAGTGAATTTACAGTAGAGTACCATACAGTAAATTTATTGTTGAGAAATCTATACCAGCCTGGAAAGACAGGAAATGGTTAATGGGAGAGCAGCAAAGACTTAAAGTACAACAAATAGGACTGATTCCAACTATCTTTAGAAGATAAGGAAAGAGGAAACAAATGAAGGAAAGAAAAGCTGTGTACACACGTGTGTGTGTGTGTGTGTGTGTGTGTGTGTGTGTGTTACTCACACTATGTAAACTCACCTTCCAGGACAAAAAGCTAATCCCTTCAACACTTGCATGACATTTTGGGGTTAAGACTTGTTTTTTGGTTCAGGTAAGGCCTAGGTTCAGGTAAAGTGTGTGTCATGATTATGGTCAGGAAGTGCAGCATCCTCCTAAGTGACAAAAACAGGAGTGTGTATTTGTACTGGTGAGTGTGTGTGTGTGTGTGTGTGTGTGTGTGTGTGTGTGTGTGTGTGTGCATGTCTCACTAGCTGCCTATTTCGCAAGCAATCACCAAAACCGTTCCCCTCCCTGTTACCATGGAAACTGTGCTCTTTCCTTTTTTTTCCCCATGTGCAGTGCTTCCCTTTTTTTGTGTCTTTTCTTTCTCTCCTTTTTTTTAGCATCTGCTTTGCTCCACATTTATTGTTTCATTTGCCCATACCCTATCTGCATATGGGTGTTAGCCACCGTCTTAGTGTTTGTGCATATGCAGCAGTACGTTTCGCAAGTGCCTGTGTGTTGGATGGAGGACTGCTCCATAGCACATACACGGCCATACATACAGCACGATGACCACATCAACAGCCAATCGGATTATCGTTAGCTGCTGGTGGGCTTTAACCAATGGGGGAAGCTCGCAGATGATGTGTGCGCAGAAGGGATGCAGCGCCATGGAAACTGCAGAGGGTGCCATGAGAGAACAGCGCCCTCTAGTGGCACCAGATGTCTTTGTTTATCCCCGTGTGCATGGATGAGTTCACCTTTCTGCTTGAGAGGACGTCTCTCGCCTTGTGGTGCTTATTTAGTCGTCTCCCAGCTCCAACTTATGTTTTGGTTATTTATTTGTTTATCTTTTTTTTTTTTTTGTCTCTCATGGCCACTGGAGAAACTGAAGGCTGGCTTTTCCTCATTATTCGATTCTACTTTATGAAATTATTTTGGGTTCACCTGGGGGTTTTGAATAAACCTCAAAACTTGACATTTAACCACTCCAGCAAAACTTTTATTTAAATTAAACATATTCTATAGTGTATTTTTGTAGGTAGTGGAAAAGGTTGGATTCCCCTGATAAACACGCACGTAGCTTTGGCCGCTTTATGAAATAATACTGAATGATATATTTGGTTAATTCTGTGGAGTATCTTGCAGAAAAATAAACATTTATAAACAGATTTAAAGAGGGTAAAAATGATCAAGTTTAGCCATTGGTCTATTAGAAGGTGATGTTTTTCCTTTCTGTACTCTCTCAGTTAGAGCTACACCTTGATTTCTTTCACTTTTTCTCATACTGTCTGATATTGGACTTCATCAGAGGACGTCCAAAATGGGGCAGTAAGTATGTTTCCTTTCGTCACCTCCAGGGGGCATTACACTGCACATCCCAGGACTTTCTACACCTGAGACGATTCCACCTGCGTCCCTCCACCTGTCACCTGCACCAGAGGCTCTCCTGCACCTGCACAAAGATCACATGACAGTCCAACGACTTAATGCTGACATTATTACCCAGTAACACGGCACTCCATTGCCTTTGGCCAAAAATGGTACCTATTTGATATGAGAACAGGCTTGAGATTAGGTAGATAATTAACCAAATCCCAATGGACAGAGGTGAAGACGATGCCGTGATCACCTGTGTGACTATGCTGCTGTCAGTGTCAAATTTATAAAGTCACTAAACTGTCCCTCATTTTGCTGAGGAACCTCCCTGCGGACCCATGGGAGTTTAGGAATCACTGGAAATCACAGTCGTCTCCTTTTATGTTGCATGTGAGAAAATACATCAGTTTAATCGTACAGCTGACAGACATATGTTCTTACTGTCAGAGGAGACGATCTATGGCGGGATAAATAGCGTGTAAAAAGGATGGAGATAAGAAGGGGGAAAGGCTGACGTAAGGTGATGGGGTTTTTGATGGTCGACGCCTGCGCGGGACACACTGGATGCAACCGTTGGAGGAGATTAGGAAACTGCGCCTATAATCGGACCCCCACCACACGCCATCTTGGCTCGAGAGGCTCGCGAACACACATCCGGGCCCGTTCTCCCGGACCATTTCGGCTCTGACCGCACCAGTTTCCTGCACGACAGAGGGAGGAGCCTGGCATTTCTGGAAGTCGGAGGAACAGCCAGTCAAAGCCAGCCAGCATCTAAGCCAACGTAGGAACTAGAGCAACGGTGGACGAAGGGTCGACAGTGTTGGAATACGATTTAATATAAAAAACCCAAAGTACAGACGGTGTATGCAACAGACGAGTCGTCGACATGCACGGGAAGGTCTTTCGTTTGGGCTCGGGAAGCTGAAGCGTATTGCAGCCCGGTCACATTACGTTTTCGGTGGGATAAGCCATCTGTGATACACTGGGTGTGCACAGCGCAATAACGGCGCGAGCCAACCGGTTATTCCTTCGACAGCTAGCTCGTATTAACCCAGCTAGCCAACCATTTTCCATAGCCCTGTTAGCTTGCGGCGAAGGGAGCATCTTGGTGTGTGCGGGAAGTGTCTGCCGTGGTTGCCGCCGAGGGAGAGCTAACAGCACCCGACAGTGAGATTCAAACCCGAGGCATGCGAAGAGAGGTGTTTTTCTGCAAACGAGCGAGGAAATCTCCACGCCCTGGGGTCTGCTCTGTGGTTACTGTTTAGCTAGCTCGCTGGCTAGCCAGCCTACCGGGAGACTAGCTCGAGCGAAGGTGGGGCCGCGGAGTGACAGCCTTGGGCGCCAGCTAATGTGGCTAGCCGGATAACTTGGACTCTCGAGTGGCCACTGGTTTTCCTGTCACTGACACTGGGAGGGTTTCAGTTACCAGGCGTGTGCAGTCTGGCAAAATTGTAACCACACACAACAAGAAATACGTTATCATTGATTCATCCAAAGCCCGTGTGGGTGGGATATCTTGAGGAGAGCATCCTCGTTTACCTGTATGACCATGGCGGACGACGACGTGCTGTTCGAGGATGTCTATGAGCTGTGCGAGGTGATTGGCAAGTAAGTATCATTTACAGCTCACATTATTTGCTAGTACTTGACTCTTTTGGGTGTTTTGCAGTATCCTCTCCCTTTGCCACACAGTGGAGCAGCAAGGGCCATGTCTAACTTGGCTGTTCTTGTGTGTAGGGCTGCAGGTTTTTCAAGGGGAAAGTTCCCTAGGTGGGTGGGTGGGTGAGGTGAGGACGCGCCTCAAAGTGCAGTGCTATTTAACTTTACTTGGGATTTAATATGAAGCACATCGGTTCCGAATGTAAGAGCCGCAGACTGTGCATGACCTCCATGCAGGACAGAGGATTTACATGGCTGAGCAGGAACGTGTAGTGGACATTAACTTCTTTGATTACAGGTTGAGTTGAACAGATCCGGATGTCATTCTGCTTTGTTTAAATATACTGTACAGCTGGAAAAGTCAAATATTTGACCATACGTCTACACTAATGCTATGTTTTGCAGTCTGTGAAGAAATGATGTCTCATTTGTCGCTGACAGGCAGGTTTTTAACACAGAACATGTGGAAGAATCATCTAACTGCACATCTCCAATGTCTGCAGACTGGATTTTCCTTGTCCCCTGTTTGACAGTCGTCATACCTGCATGCACTGACAGGCAGACCGGGAGGCTGGTGGAACATTCATTTTAGTTATCAGAGGAAGCATAGCCATTTTTTTAATTACAGCATTAAGGTGGTTATGTCTTCACATAAACCATGAGGTGCAAAGGTTCAAGGTGCTGTTCAAACTGAAAGTTGCTCCAGCATGCATGTCACTTCTGTGTGGTCAGAGATGGCTTTTTTACTTCGCTGTCAGGCCCATCACAGTCCTAGACTACCAGTAACTCCCCTCCCCCCTGCAAGCTTGACTCACTGGAGGTCTGAGGGTCCATTAAGTTTGTTCTAAGAGAAAGAGGCACACTCTCCAGACCCTCAGGCCCTGTCCTTTATCCTGAGACTTCCTGTTGCCTTAGTTACTAATTGATGGTCGGTCCAGGACCACTACGTAGGAATCCCATTAACCAATACAAGTAGCCACTGTGGTATGGAAACAGTGCAAGCCATCAGTAAGTTTGTATGGTTTAATTTGACAATACAAATCAGCCAGGGCAGTAAATACAGGGAGGTGGAAAGATTGTTTTGAATCCACAGTAACAGTCAGCGATGTGGCCCTAAAACACTATCGCAGTGTTTCAGGGTATTTCTGTGATAATGGTATTCTTGGTGATATGAGGGAAAATATTGTATTGTTATTAATGAGTGTTATAGTTCTATATGTCAGCATAAACATACAGTTTGTCCTCAATAGTCGTTGAGCTGTCCTCGCCTGAATTTTGGCTCCCCTCATGCTGAGCCGAATGCTTCTGCTTCAGGTGGTCAAATAAGTTGATTGTGTTGCCCGCGTCTGTTGTTCGTTGTCTTGCACTTCTTACATAACGCCATGGTTTGTTGTACATGTTTTGTAACCAAACCACTTCCACACCAGTGTATGCGCTCCCCTTTCTTTGTTACTACAGTGCGGCCAGTAACTGTGTTACTTTCGCTTTCAGTCATGCTTGTTGTCGCTGTCCTTAACGGTACGACCTCATTACGTCAACAAGTCAGATTATTGGCTTTGTCGTGAAATGCACTCTTTTTAAAAAGAAAATATCCAGATCTTTTCATGAAAAATAATGTGGCACTCCCCTGATCCACAGGCCCTTGTGAAAGACAGATGAAAATGTGCATTTCCCTATTTTAATTTACTTTGCTTGACCCCAGGCCTGGCTAAAACATCATCTGTCTAAATAGCTATCTGTCAGATGAGGACGAGTTTACTATAAAAGATGTGCAATTGATGGCAGCTTCCACACAGTCATAATGTCTTTTCTGCAAATATCAACCCACATGGTGGTACCTGCATAGCTGACATGGAGTATCCAGGCTTCCCTTATAGCTAAACTGTAGAAACCAGTACCAGTTTGAATCCCATACTGCAGCCATAAGCAGCCACTGAGATGTACAGTATTTGCAAATACTTTGTGAGCGTGCTGAGCAGTTGTGCACAGGTCAGTAGAGGAGTAATGGATGAGTGAACAATAGTCCGGAGCACATCTTAAGCTTCAGTAAAGAAATGGGATGGCACACTTATGTCACAGAAAAGACCAGAAAATCCCTCTTATCCTGTCAGTTCTTTTGTGAAACTGGAGCTGATGGAACAAGTGCGTTGAGTCCCGGTGTCTTGGGATGTGTTGCAGGAAGAAGGGCAGGATCATTTTTCCTCAGCCCCCGAGGTGGGAGGGGAAGGGAGGCAGAGGCAGATCAATGGAGACAAGTGGAGTTGGGAATGGGATGGCCCTGAGGCTTAGGATATAAATAATGCCAGCAGACATTGACTGCAGCACTCTGCCATCTCCCACTTTGTTTTTAACCTCATGTTTTACTGTCAGCACTACTGTAGGTAGTGGACAACATGGCAGACAGCTGAAACCTGAGGATGCGAATTAATTAAAATCTGAAATGGAAAGGCATTATAGCCACAGGAAACCATCATAAGAACCTTATTCCATGTTATCTTTTTCTGGTTGGAGGATATTCCTGCTCCTAAGTTTTAGCCTAAGTATAATTTGTAACAGAAGCAAGGCCGTTTTGGCACATGAGAGGGATAGCCAGATTTATCTCCACATAAAATGGATTGAAGGCAGGATGATAATTTGCCTGTTCATTTGGTTAAATGGATTGGCAATACTGTGTCCATGAAGACCTCCTCTAGGCTTTCATTACTTTGCTTTTTCATCTTCTTCCAGCTTAAATCAAAATCCGGGTTTTGGGTTTTTTTGACTGACTTTCTGACTAAATCAGCAACTTATCTATTTGTTCATAAATGTCCAACCACCATGAAAAAGATGACGGTGAATTTCTTTGAAAAACCTGGCACTGAGATGAACGTTTCACCAATAATGTCCGATCAGGGCACATGAAATAGAAAATACTAGAACTGAGAGTGGATGAAATGAACTAATCCCAATAAGTTTAATGTAATTAGTTTGTTCTTTACCTCCTGCCATAATGTAAGAGCTGTCGCAGTGATTAATTTCTTGCATTACTAAATGAGCTTGGAGCTATTGTGTACTTGCGTGTCTCTTGCTGAACTTCCACCTCAGCTCCTTTCAAACTTGTACATAAACCCTATTATCCAGTCCGTCCCTCCTTCAGACTTCCATTGTTGGCCAGAGAAGTCGTCTATTATTGTCCCTGATCGGCTTGTGTCGGAGAGGAGCGGCCTGGCTGGGTGGGATTGAGAGCACTGGGGACGCTGTCGCTGTCCAGTAATCATCTCCTCTAAACTGGGAGTGTAAAGAGAACCATGGTTAGGATGATTTCTACTCAAAGACAGATCGTACTTATTTCTTTGTATGAAGTTATGGACATTGTATTGACATTTTCCCTTTGATCTTATTTTCCTTCATCATCATGGTGACTTTTTTCCAGATGTATCTGGCCTGACATTGTGTTTTAAGGCTCTGTGTGACTGCACACAGAAGCACCAAGATCGGTTCATCGTCCACCGGGATCCTCCCCTTTCAGTGCTGCCTTCTCCTTATCATTTTTGTCGGAAAGATGTGATTTCGCATTGCTGGCGTCACTGAGAGCTTAGCAAGGTTTCAGAGCTGAGAGGCAAAGAACAAAAAGTCCAAAGTATTTGACTTTTAGCAAATCAGACCCCTTATTCGTCTGGGCTTATAGTTGCATGGCAACAGCAAGAGCTGCATATGTCTACGTAACATCGAGGCACGTGGACCGTCTGATTTTACAGCTCATGCATGTAAATGTTCATTCATCTCCCCTGTGGTTATACTAGCCTTTTTTCAATAGAGGAAGATCAGACAGGTCAGGTGTCAATTCAACTTCAGACTGGATTAACTCTGGTGAAAGATGACACGAGCTGTTGAGCAGGCGTAGGCAGAGCAGGCCCTGCTCATCATGCGCTCATTTTTTTGTCGTTTACATCGTAAATATGTGATGATGATGTGATGTGAACATAACGCAGTAACCACAGGCCTGCTTTTGAGATTTCAGCTCTGGTTGAAGTGCTGGCAAAGCGTTGAAGCAATTTAATGCATTTCTGTCTGTAATGATTCTGTTTGAATAGGACTTAGGTTGTGGAGAAGCACTATTGGAGTCACAGTGCTCTTTATTTCAGCCCTGGGGTGCTCATTACAGCCAAGAATATTGGGATGTGCAACTCACTCTAAACCAATGAAGTGATCAGTCCTCTGGCTTATTCTGGGTCGGATAATTAAATAGCTCGTACATTTAGGTCTGCAATGCATTTAAATCTCAAATTTTCATTGATTGTTTTATCGTTTTTAGTGGTTTAATGAAAGTATCTCCCCACACAGATGCAATCTTTAGCATACCGATCTTACACCAAGTGCTTTGCTGCAGGAAGGCCAATTCCTTTTTTTTTATCAGCATGAACTGTGCTGTATCTATTTTTCTGATTCAACCAGCATAATAGAGAAGGCACAGTTATTGAGGAGCGTGTTTAATATTACCAGTTCAGCTTGATACAGCCTTCGTAATGTTCACTGATTCTTTTGTAGGTGTCAGCATCTTCTTGTCCCAGTATAAAGTGGAAAAGTCAGAATGTATTGTAAAAAGATAAAATCATTTCAGATAGGCACTAAATCTTTCTATCGAAGGAAATATCCTGCCACAATCCATAATTGTTGTCAATTAGCCTTTAAAAAAAACATTTTTCACTGCTCTCCTGCTTGCCGAATACAAAGGGAGGCACGCACCTGTATTAACGGCGGTCCAGCATGAACAGGCCTCAGGGTGCGATTATTATTTCATCATTATTTTATGCCTTTATTGGATTAGCCCGCCGCCTCCATGTTTTTATGTTGACGAAACTGAAGAGTCATAGTCATTAAAGAAAGTTGATTTAATGAAAAAAAGACCCATAATCCAATGAATCACTTTATTCAAAATGAGGATTTTACTTGAGGATGTTTCATTTTTTAGGGTGATAACGTCATAAAACATGACTGCAGACATTTGAAGCTCCATTCGAAAACGTCATGACGAGCTTCAAATGTAAAAAAATGACATTCAGCACAGCCCGTGTGAAAAGTCAGAACACAGCATGATACGGGCATCTTAATTTCTTTCAACTCATGTGGATGATTGTGCTCTGAGTTACCTGTTCATTAGGTGCATCTGTATGCAGTTTAAGGCAGTAGCAGGCATCATTATGTGCAGGTTTTGTTGTGTCTGAGCTGTCTAAAATCATCTCTGCAGTGATTTGGCCATAGCTGCTGTTTATGCTTTTTTGGACTGCATGTGAAGATGTCTTTCCAGTTTTCTGTGTCCTCATTTATGTAAATGGGATTGGAGAGACTGTCGTTCAGATGGGAAACTAAAGGTTCAAGCCCCCAGCTTGGCAAGCATCCACTCAGCTGAGGAGTCCTAAAGCAAGACACCGATCCCCTGCTGGGATCAATAAAGTATCACATTATTAAATGTGTCATCTTCCCATCTGTTTTGGAGAGGAAGATGTCAAGAGAGAGCAATGTTTGTGTCATTTAAAAGTAATGCTGTTAGGTTGTTATCAGGTTGTCTTTGGCTTGAACAGTAAAATGTGTTGACAGTGATACCTGTGCCAGGTGGTGGTGCCGTGTAGACCTGCGTACTGTATATAGCGTAGTAATCTTAACTGTTGTCTTTGACGAAAGCGCCGTATTCCTTTTTTGTCTTTATTTTGAAATTTCCTCTCCGAGCACAGAAGATGCTCGTTCGGGCTGCCCACACACAGCAGATCAATAGTTGTGAATGGTTGGTGTAAAGTTGAAGCTCTCTTTCAGACAAACCTGGATCCCTTTCTGGCTTATGTAGAGACGAGGATTTTCTTCCAAAGCCTTAGAACCTCCGGAGGGTATCTCTGCTCTAAATTTCAGCTCACAACCCGGAATACTAATTTCCGTGCTAATATTCAAAGCGTTGTTTCTCTAATTTGCATAAGGAAGCACTCTAGTTTATTGTTGCTTGGAGATTCACAGACTACCGTTAAACAGCGCTGAACTTTGTTGGACTTGTTAAATGAGCAGCTTTGCACTTGAGCTCGGCTTGGGCAGCAGGGCAAACAGCACTTACCCTCGAAGCCTTCTGTCGGAATCAGTTTTTATCTTCTTCCCTTTCAAAGCCTCAGCATGCCTCAGTACAAATGTATGAATAGACAGTCGCCAGCTCTATAAGTATCTATATCTGTATCTGTATCACCTCTAACTTGGTTATTTTTAAAGATCTATAAAATCATTTCAGGGTTTCTCATACATTCATTTATTTGAGGTAATTGCTTGCCACATATTTATGATTGATTATGATTTTTGGAGCTGTGCACCCCGCTCTCCCTCTCTCAAACACATGGCAGGGTTTACACTTAACTTAGGTGGCTTCCCCTGGTATATTAATAGTGCCAAAATATATATGTCGACCCATTTTAGCCTTTTTTTTTCATCCAAAACGACGACGTCATCTGCAGTCGATTAGCAAACCGAACCCATGAACAGCACAAAGTCGTAGAAATGTTGTTTCTATGAGGGGGGCTGTACAGCTGTACAAGCTGCCCCCACCCCCCAGCACCCCAACGTGCACACATACAGAGAGCCTAACAAGGGACAGACTAACCAAGTGAATTATGCTAGCTGCTTGCCACAGCTAAAGAGCAAAATGCTGCTTTAAGCAAAGATGGTTTCTCTCAGGAGAGCAGTACTGGTGATGTTGACTCTGCAGCTACAGATGTGTCCCCGTTTGGGGGAGAGAAAACCTGAGAGGAGATTTGGCTCACGGCCAGCATGGATGTTCAAAATGCACCTAACATCCAGTCTTTGATTGCCACAGAGCAGCGGGTTGAAACGAGCCAAGGAGCAGTCGGTAAAGATTGCCACTTTGGGCTAATGTTTGATGACTGCCGCTGTCGGATGTGAGCCATGTGTGGGCGTTTTGTATGAGCCCACTCAGCACAGCTGCGGTGATGTCAGTACGGAATGCGGCCTCTCCACTTCCTCTCCCTCTCTCCCCCTCTCCCCCTCTTTCTCTCTCACTTGCTCTCTTATATTGCCTCTATAATAGCTACTGTACACGGCTGAATGGTCATTTAGTTTTTTTTTTTTTTTTTTTATTCCAGATGATGAGATGAATTGCATCTAATTTATTAAATTAAATAGCGGCCCCAGCCCCCCTTTCACTTGCAATACACAACTGTTGTAGAAACAACCCCCGTTTGGGAATTGATTCTCCATGCAGCTCCCTTGAATTGACGGCCTTGAATTACAAATGGGGTTGATGCATAAAATCTGGCAGGTTCACCCAACCCCACCTCATTGCTTAATGGCGGTAATGAGTTTTATTGACACACATTAGATCAGTGCCAAGATGGCCTTACCCTTACTGCATCGCTTGTAGCCCTGTGGTTGCAGCCTCTGACTTAACTCCTCCAAACCCCCACCAGTCAAACGCAGATCTGAAGCTCTTGTCAGGCTGGAATGGGGTTCGGTCGTGCACTCAAGAGGCACCCCACGCCTCCGTGGCTCTCTTTTTAATAGGAAACACAGCTGCTACAGCACATCATTTCAGGAGGGCAAAGGTCAGCGGGGTTGCCAGATCATCAGCAGGATCCCTGCCGACTCTGAAGGGAGGAGCGTTACATTTTACGCCTCTTTCGGCACTGAGCACGCACACGCACCCCCACCCCCGTTTGTTTGTATTGGTTAATCATTACAGCAGATGTGAGAGACAAATGTGAGAGCAAATCAGCTGCAGCTCCCTCACTCACAACACGCACAGACGCTTAAGCTGGATTGCTTTTACTGTTAGTTTGACACTGACATTATCGGGCAAGTTTATTTGCTCGTTCAGTTAAGCCAGCGTCTGTTAATCCACCACTTTGCTTCAATAAAATGGGTGTGATTGTGCGTGTGCGTTTTGTCTGGTTGTATGTGTGTGCGTCTCCACTAGCATTGGTTCCGCCTCTGTGGATTGTAGACTTGGGAGATGTTGAGACAGCTGTAACACGGCAGGGGTGTGTGTGGTGTGTGTGTGTGACTCTCAGTGGGCTAGGAGGAGACAGAATATGTGCAAATGTTTAAGCTTGCAGCGCCCGTTCCCGCCACTTTGTTACTGATTTAATCTGTGCTTTGGTACAATGAGAAAGAATTACCATAAACATCTGTGAAACTAATGAAATACAAGGTATTATAGTTTCTGCATTGACTTGACCTTTGTGTTCACATGAGGAGTGCCGCTTAGTGTGGTAGCAAACACTCATAGGAGGTGTGTAGGAAAGGCCATAGTGGTACACAACAAGTGAGCGTGTTCTTTCCAAAGTCGTCCTATAATGATTAATCGAATGATTATTTGATCTGTAAATCAATGAAAAGAAAATGAGTCAAAGACTATATCTTATTTGTAGTGTATGTATGTATGTCAGTACTTCTACATTTGATAGATTATTCATTTTTTGAAAAGTTAGTTGTAGCTTTAATTGCAGTATTCTAGGCTTTGGGTGCAAACTAGAAAAGTAATTTTCTCAATCTACACGGTTACATATGTACACACAGTACTGACAGGCTGTGTATAAATCCTCTGTTTCAAAAGCATTTCCAGGCACATTTCTAAAAGAAAGATCAGACACTGTAATTACAACAAATAGACTTTTTGGGTGGTGGCGCATCTATTCGAGTGGCTCATCCTAAAAAAAATGTATGTATGGGAAACACTTGAGACAGTAGTTTGTGCTGTAGAGAAATGAAGTCCCATAAGGCATACTTCATATTAACACTGATGAGAACAAGGAAAGTAGTTAACAAGAGCGGAGATTCAACTTAAACATCAAGAATGAAGTCATGTATCATGTTGTAATTTTATCTTATAGTGTATTTATTCATCTTGACCCAGAGTGTTTTCAGAAAATGCCTCCAAAAAATACCAAATTTCTGTCAAGATATAGTTCTCTAGGAACAGTTCACATTGTGCATAGTGTTGAAAGAAAGGTGTGTTCATTTCTGGAAATTGCAAAGAATCTGTCTCACTGTGTGACAGACTGTGCTGATAAACAGTGCAACAGTCTCAGAAAATCTCTATTAAAAAAAAAAAAAAAAAAAAAAGGTCTCCAAAGTGCCACACAAACCTTGACTGAAGCTAACGTCTGGGTTATGTCATGACTGGGCCGCTTTGTTCGCCTTTTCATACAAAATCTTGAGAATGACTCGCATCCTATTGGACACAGGACAGGAAAACATGGCTTACAGCTTCCGTATGTAAGCCTCATTGCAGTTATATTAGGAAACAGAACCTTCCAATGTCTGCCACCTCATCTGCCCAGAAATAAACCTTTTAGGGTAGGCCACCCTTGCTCAGGTCTCTATAATAAAGCTTTTATTTTAGCTTTTACAGCTGTGCAGTACACCACTACTCTATAATTCCCACTGGCACGAGCGCAGAGGCTACGATGCATATTCTAAAAAATGGTTCTGTGTCTGCCCATTGCACTGGGCTGGTGTGTGTGTGTGTGGTTGTGTATGTCTACATGTATTTCTGGTAAGTGCCAGCTGAATCTGGGGCTTTTCCTCCGTTTGAATGCGAATCCTGTTTCCGATTTGTGTGTGCATTTGTTGTTGGTGGCTTTGTTTTTTGTAGGTGTGTGTAACAATTTGTGTGTTTGTGTTGCAGGGGTCCCTTCAGCGTGGTGAGACGCTGCATCAACAGGGACACAGGCCAGCAGTTTGCCGTGAAGATCGTCGATGTGGCCAGCTTCACCTCCAGCCCCGGCCTCAGCACAGAGGGTGAGAAATGCAGCAGGTTCAGACTGTGACTGCAATGGAATCTAAGTGTTTGTTTTCATGCACTTATGGCACCAGATGGGTGGGGTTAATGAAATCAGGACAAGAGAGGATAGTTGTCAGGGATGCTGTCAATCACAGAGAATGACTCTTTTAAACAGGATGACTTAAACCTTTAAAAAGCTGAATTAACTTGTGAGTCATTGTCTGTGCTCCAGTGCAGACCCACCCACCTTGTTCTCCATGTGGGTTAAAACAAATGTTGGGAACAATCTGCAAATACTCTTTGGCATAGATATCAAACAGCCAGGCACACACACAGAGTGTCTAATGGCATTCTCGCACACAAATAAATGAGGCATAATGTCACACATGCTGCACCCAGATGAGTAATATGTTGGGACGGCCGTTCCGTGTGTCCGTGTCTGCGCATGTGCATCTTGGTTTGGTTACGGCAGTGTGTGTGCGTGAGATCTTGAAGCATGCCATGTCTCACCATGTGTTTTTGTGCTTCGTCATGCTGAGGTCTGTGTGTGTGTGTGTCTGAGAGAGGGAGAGATAGAGGCAGCGACAAAGTGTGTGTGTGCACGTTGGTGCTAATGTTGGCGTTCACTATGTGCCATCTGTGATGCCCCAGTCAGAGATTAGCCTGATAGCCAATAACAGCAAGACGAGGAAATAACCCAAGGGAGGAGAAACACAGACGCAGAGATTTACACCAGTGTTTCCCCAAACAAAGGCAATGTCCCACTTAATTTGAGATGTGAGTATGTTGTTATTATTATCCGAAGACTAAACTTATTCCCCTGAAACGTTGAATAAACGTTTTTCTTACCTTTGACCTGTAGAATAGTTTCAAATAAAGCTGTTGGTCTCCAGAGTCTCTTCTAGCTTGCTTCATCCCTGCAATCAGTTGCAGCAAGCATGGCAACATACAGCTCGCCCACAGTATATGTGATGCTCAGAATGCCCCGGGGTGTCTCCAATCTCCAAATCCATGATTCGATTTGGCTTTTGATATTAAGGTCACAATTCGATTTTCAATCTAAACCATTTATTTTCAGCACTGACAGCTGTGCCGTTGTGAGACCGCCTTGAAGGTTTATAGGACTATTAGAAATGAGCATTGTTATGACTTTCATTTACAATTCATTGTCTCTGACTGCTAACTGCTGCATCCATATGCGTATCTGCGTGCCGAAATACATTTCTCAATATTTTCTGCCAGTGTTTTAGCGTCAATGAAAGATGTTCCCCACAGCAGCAGGCTTTATGACAATATTTCATTTTCATAACAGCTTTTCAGCTGGCACTAACTGAAATGGCACTAGCATTAAGTATCCTAAATATTGAGGATTCACAGGCAGCTAAATGGCACCGGAAAGAGTGAAACACAGTGAAAGTTCCACCGAAGGCGAGAGGAAAGTACATTTAGTAGACACCCTCATTTCTGACATTTTAAAAAGTCACAAGAGAAGAAAGAAGCAAGGGGGCACTCAAAGTGTCAAGATAGAGAACTGGAGTGCAGCCAGATTTGGAAAGTGGTTTCCTGAGACCACATACCTTAGCTTATTAAGAAAGACTCTGCGTCAGCATAAATGTGAGCGAAAAGGAAAAGCAGACCGAACTGCTACAGGCTGTGTAACAAACATACACAGCTACATCTGTGTGCGAGCGTGTGAGGGAGCTGGACGAGCAAATGACTAACAGTGTCATTAAGAGTTCGGGAGTATGGGACAAAAGCAGAATGAGTGAGCATCTGCATTTGTAGAATTAAATAAAGATGAATGTAGAGAGCGAACGTGTGAGCACCCTCAGTCAACACTGGGGTTTTATGGGTATTGAATTTTGGTGAAGAATGCAATCGTGCAGTTTGCAGTATTACATGTGTATTGTAAGTTTAAGGGCGCATGACCAAGCGTTTTTGACTCATCGCTGTGCTTCCTATGAGCTGCGTGGAGCGCGTCAGATGCAAACGGAAAGGCATTTCCTCAAAACTGGGTGAAATTATTTAACATTGCATCACAAAACCTTGCATGTAAGAGCTGGTTTGGAAAAGGCCCAGTGAATGGCATTGCTTTCATTCAGACCGTTCCAGGCCTCTCTGGCTCCCTCCCTCTGTCTGAGCGGTTTCCTTGTTTCCGTGCGGACACTGGGCGGCATTGTTAAGTTAAAGAATAGATACTCGATGAGACAGGCTGAGGACGAGCGTAAAGAGGAGAGGAGAGAAATAATGAAAGCAAAGGAACAGTCGAACGGGGGCTCTGTAGTGGGGACACAGCATCATTTCTCTCTGTTGCATAATGATACTGGTCTGTCACGACACAATGAGCACGCACACACACACACATACACAAAGATCAGTAGACTCACAGATGGGGAGTGGAGTGTGTAAATGAGGTTTTTATGGAGCGAGGAGCTCAACAACAGCACATTATGTCTGTCAGCCTTCCTCCGCAGGCCGCGACTGTATCTTACAGCTTGTCTCGACAGTCGTCGGTCATTCCGTTCAATATTGCGCATTTCCTTTTCTTTAAAGAGAGACGACGGGAGCGTTTTCCCATCAGTGTCGTTTCCTTTAATGAGACAGCCAAAAGACGAAGAAGGCCAGTGTGTCACATCCTAATTGTATTCGCAGTGTGGATCTGGACGTGGCGATAATGAGGGGGGATGATGCTGCTGAGTGCGAGCCACATGTGCATTTGTATGTGCAATTAAAATAGTCCTCACATGTTAAAGCCACATGCCAAAAGTCATCTTGTTTGCTCAGTATCTATAGAGAATGGAATCCCTTGTGTCTGCCAATGAGATGCTCTGTAGCTCCCTCTGGTGGCGAAGCTGAGGCGCGGCAGGTCTGTTGAGGTGTGAAAGGACGAGGGTGGCGTGCCAGGCACGTCCTCTTTGCTTTTCATCTCCTTAACTCGTCACAGAGCAACGCAGAATGATTTAGCAAAGCACCGGCCAACCACAAATGAGCATCTCAGCAGAGTCGCTGTCTTTCTTTCTCACCCATAGGCCATCTCATGGTTTCTAAATTATGGATGATTTTTACGTAATGCATCCTCATCATAGTATTTTCCACGTCAAAACACAGATAATAATAAAAATCAAGCTAAAATGTCGATGTTACCACTGACATTATGGGTGCATTTGTTCACCAGTTGTTATGTCTGACACTGTTTTGTGCCACAACATTATCATCACGAAATCTCTTTGAGCTTTAGGAATTTATGTTACTGCAGAACTTCCCGCCTTTTCAGTTCATATCTCTGCATATTATGTTTGGGGGAAATGGCACAGAGCCGTATCTCTTCCTCAGTGCTGACATTTAAGAGCATCTATGTTGCTAATCAAGTCAGCGGTTTGAAAATGGCAAATATTCCTACAAGGAGAATTCAGAGGTAATCACCGGAAGTACCGATGCCACTAATTTCATAAAGTCCTCGAATGACTCAGTAGAGGACGATCGCAGTGAAATGTGCCTATTTGAATGCACTAGCACTGAGAAATTAAAGAGCTAAATCATCTTGTTACAGTGTACACTGGATAAGATTAGTATGTTGACTGCATTTAATGTAGTTCAGGTCCGTGTCTCTTTTCAAATCAGGGATTAAGGTCACGGTAATAATAGCACGGCCACATTATGGCCGCACATTGACATGACAGATATTGTGAATGCTAACAGTAAACAAAACTTCTTGACAGTAGCTGTGAAAAGATGTGAAATGACCTGAATTATAATGAAAGATTCAGATAAGCCTGTAGCAGAAGTATCATCATGCTGGAATGCTAATTGTTGCATGAGGACCGTATCTCACCATACCCTCTGACTAATTTCTACCTTTCAGATCTGAAGCGAGAGGCCAGCATCTGCCACATGCTCAAACACCCTCACATCGTGGAGCTGCTGGAGACCTACAGCTCCGATGGCATGCTCTACATGGTCTTTGAATTGTAAGTCTGTGCTGCACACTCTGCCCACTGCAATGCATTTCACACCATTACAGGATCTGATTTTTTTTTTATCCTTTCCTTGGTCTTACCAGGGCAGGAAACACCTGTCTTATCCACCACCACAGCTGCTGATCAAACCCACATCCACACATTTTGTTTCATGAGTAAAAAACAATATATAGACGGCATGTGGTTACTTGCTGAAGTAGCTGGAAAGCGGACAAATCTAACAGCCACAGACTAAATTTACCAACAGTTGGCAGATGGTTGCTGCTGATAATTTCACACTTTATCGCCAACACTATCAGCCTCCTCATATTAGCAGTTACGGACTTATCTGGGAGGGGCATTGACTGAAAGAAAATAAATGTGATGAGTGAGGGTGTGAGGCTCACTGTCATTTTGGTTTACAGTGGTGGACACCTTAAGATCTATGCCTGGGTAAAATGATAAATGTTAATGGCATATGAGCATATAGTAATAGTGGGATACATATGTTTAAAGTCCTTCATTCATATAACGTGGTGTATTTTTCTGTATGAGGTTGATAGTAATTTATTTTGAATGGAAATGATTGATTGAGTGATTGGCATGTGCTGAAATAAGAGAGCTTTATATGACAAGAAGCGACAAAATCAGACTGAATCTTACAAATGTTGTTAGATGGCAGCTCCGCTTAATTGCACAGTCATGATAAGAATAACATGATTTAATCTAAATCATCAGCGTTCAATCTGAAATCCACAGGGGACACTGGAGAACCAGCTCTCCGCTTCTCCCCGCCGCCTTGATTGTAAATATAATTTCTTAATGAACTCGCTCTGTTAATTTGTTTCCTCTGTGTGGATTTTATGTCGTAAATCTGTGTCCTGTCTCCTTCTAAAAGCTTCTCTTGGGATTGTTCTGGCTGAAAAGTGAAATAATGAAAATGCAGTGCCTCTGTGTTTCTGCCAGTGACAGCAGGTCATAAAATTGCTCCCTGACAGACGCAGATTTCTGCACTCTGTTTTAAACATTATTTTGAGAGTGGCCAGCTCATCTGCTCTTTTGTAAACTGCTATCTATAATCCCAATCTCGTCTTCCTGTTTCTCTCACTCTTGTCAGCATGGACGGAGCGGACCTGTGTTTTGAAATCGTGAAGAGAGCCGATGCCGGGTTTGTGTACAGCGAAGCGGTGGCCAGGTAGAAACTGTGGGAAGAACATTTAAAATAAAGACAAAGCTTGAAATACAGAACAATTAGCAAATGCTCTAAATGATTTTCCCTTGTCCGTTTCACTTCTCTGTCCATGCAGCCACTACATGAGGCAGATTTTGGAGGCACTTCGGTACTGCCACGACAACAATGTGATTCATCGTGACGTAAAGGTGAGATCTTTCCCGCGTGTCCCAGACTGAGCCACTGAAACCAGCAGAGGTGTCATTTAACTGACACCAGTTAACTGAGATGTTCAACCTTTTCATAACAAGCACAATAGAGGTGCTTTCTACCATCTTTGACGTACGTTTCTTCAACTCTGACAAGATGGTTATCTGTTGTCTGTGGGGAGATAAAGGTCAAAGGCATTACAGTGTTTAGCAGAAAACCCTCCCATTGACATCCGCTCTTTGTATTAACTTCTAGGTGTTGTGCGGTATTTAGAACAAATGTTTTCAGCACGTGTGCACCCTCCGTTTTGCAAGCCAGTGAATCACACTGGGTTGTGTCGCATGTTAATTGCTAGGCCAGCCCTTTAAGAGTCCTTATAGTCAGATTAGCGTCAACCAGTGATCGCAGCAGGATTAGCCCTGTAACGCAGGCGAGAAAAACCACCAGACCAGATGGAGCAGTCCCAAACCAGGCCGTTGATCCACACACCAGCCATTAGACCAAACACTCCCCAGAGGGATCAACACAGCCTTGTTTTCAGTGTTGAACTAATAGCCGTGTGTGCTGGTGGGTCAAGCCTGGGTAGTCGCGCATTGCTGCTAGTGCTTGTTTGAACACACAGACGGTTGGCTTTTAACGCAATATAGACTATTGAGAAAGAGTTGAGTAAGTTTCTTTAGGTCTGCCTTCTGTCTGTGTGTCAGTTTTCTTCCAAATAGAGAGAACAAGATCATATCAGTAGCCCATTTTTTTTCTTGTTTTTTCAACAAAAGAAGGCAAAATGTCTTTGTTAGAGCAAAATTATGTAACAGATACACTCAACCCATGATTGGTAACATGCACTTTTACTTCTTTCAGAAACATTGTAGCACTCTTTCTGAGGGGGAAATTCACATGACGTGTATTCTTAGAAAAGCTGCAATCACAGTCATCACTGGAGTGTATCTCCTCAGACATGACTGTCTTGTCAGTCGCACACTCAGGCATTAAACGAGAATTGAAACAATGATCCCCACTAAACACAGATTGTCAGAAGCTAATACAGTGAGTATAGTTCAGTCGCTAAAAAAACATATTTATACAACACAAATTTTACACGTTTTACAAGTTTACGTTTTTTTTTCAAACCTAAGAAAGATGTAGGTCTAGAAATGCTTTGCTCAGTTTTACAGAGAACTGGCCACCAGTGTTCAGGCTTACATTATTTGTGATCACTGTTGGCCAGTAGGTGGGAGCACAGTCAATCCTGACCGGTGGAGGGTGGAGTTGATGGCACAGATACTTGTTCTGGGGGTGACCGAGGGGGTGTTCGTTAAAGCCATCGGCACAGACGGTCGTCTGAACTCTGTGGTGGAGCTGTTAGATGTTCCATCAGCGAGGAAGAGAAGCCGGTTGCCGAGTCGGTGCCCGAGCGATCGGATGGCGGCTTTGCGTACCGAGCCAGATAAGAGAAAGTACATGACGGGATCCAAACAGCTATTGAAAGCCGAAAATAACAGCATCACCTCATTAGTACGGTCCACCAGTTGCAGGTAGTCACAAGTTAGGGTTCTGTTGAGCTGGGAGAGGATGTAGAAGGGGCGGAAGGCATGGTAGGGCCCGAAGCAGATGGTGAACAGGAAGAGGACAAAGAAGGATTTCTTGGCGGTCCGTTCGTATCTCTGTGCGTTGGGAAGGTCTGGCTTGTCCCGCGACACCCTCAGCAACTGCGAAGCGATCTTCGCGTAGGAGACCACCAGCATGAAGAAGACGAGCCAGAACAGCACCACCAGAACAGCGTTGAAGTAGGCTTTCCCTTTGGCTTTGCTGCTACGCTGCCTGTACTGGAAGCACTTGCCACCGTCCTCTCTGTCCTCTGCCGTGGCGATCATGGGCATCAGCGCCACCAGCGACAGACCCCACAGAGCTCCGCACGCCACCCAACTCCACGGCCAACCACGCCCCCACAGCGTCAAGCTCACACCTCTCCGCGCTTTGCCTTTCCCCTTTAACCTCAAGTATCTGTCCAAGCTGATGAACCCCAGCAATGTGATACTGATGTACATGTTCATGTAAAACAGGTTGCCCACCATCTTGCAGGCCACAGATCCCAGCACCCACTTGTTTCCGTTAGCATGGTAGAAAATCCTGAAGGGCAGACACGCCAGGAGGACCAGGTCAGCCACAGCGCAGTTGATGAGGAAGACCCGCACAGAGTTGCGGCTGGAATGCAGGAAAACGAAGACCCACAGGGCAAAGAGGTTACCCACGAGTCCAAAGATGAAGAACAGGGAGTACAGGACCGCCAGCGGCAGACGGAGGGCCGCGTCATCAAACGAACACACGCTTTGGTTCGGAGAGCCAGAGGTGAAGTTGGAGTAAGGAGAGGAGAAAGGTGTAAAAGAAGAGGAGGATGACATTGAAACGGGGAGGGGTGATGTAGAGATCGGAAGAGAGGAGTTGGAGGATGCAGAGGCAGAAAGAGTGAAGGGGAAGGAAGAGGCGGTGGAGAAGGTGGTCATAGCCTCTGAAGGTTGTAAACCATTCAGCTGTGGGAAAGATAGGGAAAAAAAGTTGAGTCAGTACATTGTTTCTCACTGAACAAATATTCAAAACAATGACATTTGCACCTGCTAGAATGTCAGCGTAGTCACTGTGAAAGTGCATTTACATATTGTCTGAGTAATGCATAGACAGGTGAGTAATATATGGGTTGTAGCTTTAAAGGTCACACCTGTAAAACAGAGTGTGAAATGAAAATGACTAAAATCAAATTTCCCTCCGAACAACAGATGTGTTTGTGGAGCTCAATGATTTAGTTTTGTTTCCGGCGGGAGCTGGAGTCTCATGCCTATTTAACACATCAATTCCAGTCCCGCCGTATTACCGTGGAGCCAGGAAGCGCGAGTGCGCACAGATGTTTGGATTAAAAGCCGAACACTCACCACCAGTTTTCCTTGTGTAAGAGATCGGGCACAGCTGCAGTTTAAACGTGTGGGAATGTGCAGAGAGGCGTGAGAGCGCTGCAGTCGGCTGTGTTGTTTTCCTCCATCAAACTGCAGAGTTGTGTGTGTGATACCATATTATCCAACTCCAGTCCTTAAACACTTGTTCCTTTGCTGTCGTCACCTTTGTCTTGAGCCTAAGTCATAAATCCCGTGGACTCGTTTTCTCACATCCTTTTGAGAGCACCTGCTCCTGCTGTCCTCCACAGCTCTCTGCTCTCAGCTCGCCTTCAGTCTCTTTCCGTCTTTGTCCTCTCTCTTTATCTTTCGTCCCCTCTCAATTCTCTGGCGCTCACGGACACAACCGTGTCGTCTGCCGGTCTTCTCGCCTCTGCCTCTCGTTTTCACTCTACTTCCCTTTCACTGCATCTCTGCAATCTCGCACCGCCTCAGTCCACATCCTCCACACCCCTCCAGTCCCCCGATATGAGAAGTACAAAAATGTGAAGACAGGAAGTGAGCCCTCCACCGCTGCTCACACTCTCACCCTGTGGCTGAGCTTAATCTGTCGCACAGCTCCACTCAGCATTGCCCTGCACTGTCCTGTTTAGAGTAAAATTATTTCAATTTGCAAGAATACTACATTTAAACAATCAATTCCTGGAAGGGAGGTGGGGTGCTTTAATATTGCAACGACAGGTCAGTGACATTGATCCCGCGTGGAGATCATATGATATATCGAGAATCGATCGCAGTCCGGGAAGCTTGTTTTTCAGCCCGCCCAGTGGTTCTTCTCTAATTGAAGTCTTTTCCCAAGAGACGGTTTGTATTTTAAACTGCATGGCTGAAGTTTTGCATACAAAACACTGCGTCTCCTTTTCTGTAGTGCAGTAAGCTCAGTTTGAGCTGTGAGCTGCAGCTTTTTCATTTACACCAGTGAAGATGTGTCGTCCTTATTTTGGCGAGTCGTTGAAGTGTTTGGAACCGTCTGTTCAAATGAGCTGACGCGAAATAAACTTCAACAGTAATATCAAGGAAGTCATTTTGTAAGGCCGCTGGAGAACGTTCATCACACTCTTTTCTCTCTGAATATCCTCCTCTTTTACGAACCACCTGTTGTCATTTAGCAGCGTCTCGTGCCACCCAGAATTACGGCTTTACTTACCGCGGAGCACCGAAAATATTTTATCACCTGCCTCCGCCTGCAGTATTAATCGCACACAAATAGGGTTAAATGTGAATACGTCTTCTTATCTAAGAGCAAATATGTATTTAAACAGAAAAGCGATGTCAGGGACATATATTACCGTATACTTCAGGACATACAATAGACTGTAGGCTACATATCTGCTGCTTGTCCTCCAACGTTTGTCCTGCTTCCCCTCTGTGAGTAATTCTTTAGCGGTTGTTTACATTTCTCTTGCGGCAAGGTTGTGACCTACTTCGTGCGGTGGTGGGTTTTTGAGTTTTACAGCACTGCCACTAATGCAATTTGCAGAAGCAGAACAATTCTAATGTATGCGGTGGTGAAAACCTAATTCCACAGTGCGTTCCAGTGCTCTCTGAAAGCCCTATCTGTGTGATCAGAAGAATGTCATGCGTCTCACGCACCGAACTATTCCATATATACTTGTTTCCTGTCTCTATCAGCATCATCATAAAATTGTGGTTAAAGTTCTGCGAGGTGTCATTGTGAAACCAAGGTTCACCGGCAATTGAACATGTAGGATTTTGCACTTTTGCACTGCAAGACCAAAGCAATGCTCGCCACATTTACAGCAGATTGCAAAGAATTGGTTTCCCTGTCGGTAAAAGGTTAAGTCATTGTCATATTTCTTGGTAGATGTTGTGCAATGCGTCTTATAGTTAAATGAGCAAATGCAATGTAAAGGTTTCTAGGATGGCCCCCCATTTAAACCTTGAAATGTATGGATGAGAAATCTTTGTCATTGACCGTTTGACCCGTCTCTCTTCTTCCTCTGTAGCCTCACTGCGTGCTGTTGGCCTCAAAGGAGAATTCTGCTCCAGTCAAGCTGGGAGGTTTTGGAGTGGCAATCCAGCTGGGAGAGTCTGGTTTAGTAGCCGGAGGTACGGTCCAGAGGCATTTTTTCAAGCATGCCTTTCCGTTGTACACACACATACGCTGAAAGAATGAGACACAGTCAAAGGATGGAAATGGAAAGATTAGTTTGCTCCTTTAAATGTCCATGTTACTACAAAACGGATACTTGGGCTGAGTAAGAAATGTTCAGGGAAAACTTGAGACCACAATGACAAGATGAGCAATATTTTAGACATGAGTGCCAGTAAGTACGTTTGAGTGGGTTTCCTCTAACAGTTTGTTACCACAGTCCACAGATTCTGTGAATTAGAAAATGCGTACGCGGAGCGCTTCTGTAGCCGAATGGCGGCAGCGCACATGCACACGCCACACGCCACAACTGCTGTGGGTTTGATTCTAGCTGGCCAATGTGTTGCATATCATACCATCTCTGTCTCCCCGTTTCCTGACTGCCTGTTCATCTGTCACTGTCAAATAGAGGCAAAAATGGGCCCAAATAGAACATTTGTGTGTAATTGTAAATGAGTTAGGGATGGGTGTGGCGTGTTGGCCCCTGGGTGTCCAGGGTCTGCACCGCCTTTCTCCCAGTGGATGGTGGAGATCTAGCAGCACAAAAAGAATTAGGTGGATTTTCGACCTTAAAAGAAGAAGGTTTCCACGATGATTTCTATTTTCCAAATATCACATTTGATATTTGCATGCCAAAATGTCATTTAATGAAGGAAAGATACAAAGAAAATGCCAGTTCAAACCAGTTGCTCTTTCAGCTTGTCAAATACAAGCATTTGATGCTTTTCTCTGTTTCATGACAGCGTAACTTGAATATCTTTTCCACCGTTATCTAGCATTTTGCACAAATCCCAAAAATATTTAGTTACAGCCATAGATATATGCACGGCTTGTGTATGGTCATATCATTATACCCTTGTAAACACCAGTGCTTCTATTTGTCATGAGCGCTTCCTACTCCTAGCAGCTGATCACTCTTAAAATCACTTCTCCTCCGCTGCTCTCCTCAGGTCGAGTCGGTACCCCCCACTTCATGGCCCCAGAGGTCGTCAAGAGGGAGCCATACGGCAAACCTGTGGACGTGTGGGGATGCGGCGTCATCCTCTTCATCCTCCTGTCCGGCTGCCTTCCCTTTTATGGCACTAAGGAGCGCTTGTTTGAGGCCATCATTAAGGGCAAATACAAGGTAGGAGTCGATCTACCAGAGACGGTACTTGTTTGCTATCGTACACGCCGAATGCGTTGATTGCTGTACATTATTTCAGAGAGACCAGTGCGATGTCTCATTAATAAACTGTAACCTGTTTAAAGTTGTTGTTCTGTAAAGGTAACAGGCAAGACTGAATGACACCGGTCAGCTGTGGCATCAGTAACAGCGTTGCCAAAGTTATCGTACAAGAAACGTGTTATGTCTTTTCTGCTTGTCTTTGTTCCTCTTGCCAAGCTGGCTTAATGTGATACAGCCCTTATTTATTGTAACCTGTTTTGACCTTTTGTCCGTTGATGGTTCAGATCCTGAGATAAAGGTCGGCAGAATGTTCTGTTTTCAACTGAGAGTCTGAATTTCCTGCTCAATGCACTAATCTATGGCAGATGCAATCAGGGGAGGCAGGCTGATGGACGACACCATCAAGCTGCTGCTGCTGCTGCTGCTGCTGCTGCTGCTGCTGCTGCTGCTAAAAAGAGGCTGCAGCTAAATTTCCATATTTCATTTAGGAAGATAAAAAATGAGCTCTCCCAACACTGCAAATGTGTTTTCCAGTGACATCAGAGACAGTGATGTTCGAAACAAGGATATCTAAACATGCAGATTTCAAAAAAAGGATCTTGGCTGCCACTGCTCTACATCGTCTAAAAGCATCTGTCTGTCCTCTTGTGTGCGTGCACGTGTACGTGCGTGTGCGCTTGTCCAGATGAACCCGCGCCAGTGGGCCCACATCTCGGAGAGCGCCAAGGACCTGGTCAGACGCATGCTGATGCTGGACCCTGCTGAGAGAATCACCGTCTACGAGGCCCTTAACCACCCCTGGCTGAAGGCAAGATCACTCTCTTGCAGTCACTCATACACACACACACACACACGCACACACACACACCCACACCCACACCCACACACACCACCTTGTTTATTTACTTACCTATGCCTATTGCTCATTTTTGCCAGAGTCTTCTATTGACACACAACTGCTTAAACAGGTTATTGTGATAGAACTTCCACGGTAGCGATCTTTGTAATACTGAAGGCAAAATATTGTATGAGATGGGTACATTTGGCGGTTTAATGTAATGAGCTTTAGTAACTCAAAGTCACCTCTTAACCACAGGCTTTACTGATGCTGACTCAAGAACACTTCCTTCTGCTTTGAACCACAGTGCTGCTTTCACATCCGTTTTGTGACTGGCCTAATGTGTGTGTATACAAATGGGAGGCTGCATTTAGGTCCTCACCGTTGAGTTTATAGTTTCTGCTTGTGCTCATCTGTGTGTTTTGGTGTGTGTGCAGGAGAGGGACAGGTACGCTTACAAGATCCACCTGCCCGAAACAGTGGAGCAGCTGAGGAAGTTCAACGCCAGGAGGAAGCTGAAGGTCAGCTTCACGTCGATGCTCAAGTCAACAGTGCGATAAACTGCGATTAGTGGAGGAAGTGTCACATCCTCTACAGCGTGCAGCTGCTTCTGTTGACTGAGGGAGATGAATTTCTTGTCAAATGTTTGCTAATATTGTCAACAGGCCTGTCCTCTCAAGGACTCATATCCAGTACAAATCACCCAACACGCAGCTCCATTGAGGCTCTCTCTAATATCTGCATTCTCCCTATTCTGTATCTCAGGGTGCAGTGCTGGCTGCTGTTTCCAGCCACAAGTTTAATTCATACTATGGCGATCCCCCAGAGGAGCTTCATGACTTCTCAGATGACCCCACCTCCTCAGGTAACTCACGCAACGGAGCATGTTATCTGAAGGACAATAAAATGGTGTAATGTAGAATCCAGCGGTGTTACGGTGCAGTGACGCGGTAGTTCACGTCTAAACCGATACCCTCTGAGTTTCTGGAAAGGTGAAAGGTGAAACCAAGCAATACGCTCACTTTCTTGCCAGTTACTATTCTCGTGGTTTCTATTTGAGGGTCTTAATGTGATCTCCAGCTGTCTGTGTAGAACTTCCTCTGTGTGGATGAAGACAGATTTTGCTCAACAGCCTCACTTCCCCGTCTGTACCATCCACTTTCACTTCCTTCGATAAGCACAGCGTCAACTCGATCAGTCGATAATAAGGGGCATACCGACACAACGCGTCGGCATTATCAACTGTAGAAAAAGAGCAGCGTGTGACATCGGGGCCTAATAAACGGCGTCCCGAGTCCTCACATTGTCTGCTCGGGTTTAAACGTAGCCGCCGCAGCCACGTCCATCTTTTCCGCTGAGTGCGGTAGTCTGCTGCAGCCGGCCTTCCTGGTGACTGAAGGTCTACGATGGCAAAAATAAACCAGACACGTCGGCGGTCATAGTCTTGTGCCGCGTAGTAGACGCTTGCAGCATCTTGGCAGATTTTTTACAGGCTTGGCTGCTTTTGCTGATTTTTCTGTCTGGGTTGCTCCTCTTTCCTCTTATTTCTCCTCTGCCTCCTTTTATTTCCTACCTGCCCTCACGCTTCCTCCTACAGCCGGCTCTCTGACTCTTTGTTTGGTGTTTTTGTCCCCCTCGTTGTGAGGTGTAAAACATGACCTTATAGCTGCTGTAAACCTCCTCTAATCTCAGCCTCTCTTTCTTTGGTGTTGTTTTTCTTCTGCTCTGCCGTCTGTAGGACTGCTAGCCGCCGAAAGTACGTATCCCCCTCCCCACCTGTAGAATCCCAAACCTATTTTCTTTGATGAGTGTGCTTTTCTTCCAAATGCTTCCTCTTGACCTGTCTACATGATGTTCTGTTTTACATGCATCTTCATTATTGCAGTCGCGGGAAGCTCCGCGAACACGTCACCAAATCCAATGAGCAAACACCAAATATAGCATTGTTAGCTCGTGAGATGAACCAAACCTAAACCAAAGGTCCTGAGTAATGATGGATTTTTCTGTCACAGTCAGATGTTTGCTAACACTTTTTTTTAGTAGCACACAAAGCATACTGTCTGTCACAGGATTGTTCTGAAGGACTACCACGTTATATTTTTGAAGCTCTCCGCGACGAACCAATTTTTGATCCGTCCACGGCTGCAATTCAACGAAGGAAGTAGTTTCAAATGAGCATCCCCACTCGAAGCAGTACGATGCATGTAAACAGACCTCAAACAAAGTTTTCCCAAAGTTGTTCCCAGCTTAAATAGCATGTTTTCTCCTGTGCCATATCTCTTTCATGCCTCACAGTAATAGTGGAATCAAAGTGTTCTTTGTTGGTTTGTCCCTGGCCATTCTCAGCCCAGAATTATACACGTTTGAAATTAGGATCATTTTCTCCATATCCATCCTTCATCTGTTCACGTAGGGCTTCTTTCTGTGGGTTTCCTATGAACAGAAGTCTGAGCGTTGTCCTGTTCCAAACCCTTTTAATCACGGGAGTGTGCAGGAATCCAAAGTTTCAAGGGTGGAGTAATGCATCGTCTCCAAACGTGAAGGATTTCTGAAATCATTTGCAAGAGCCTCGTAGTGTCACTTCAGCTACCATGACTTACCGTAATTCTCCGGCCATTGGTCCATCAGCTCGTGGGTTCAGATGCACGAGATAGTTGAGGCTTGCCTCTGAATGATTTCAAAACTAGACTTCCTGTCAGGGAGAGGAAAATGTATAGCGACCACACCACACTCTGTCATGAAAACATGCCACTTTTTTTTCCCTTCTATGCAGGCGACACTTATTTTTTTTGAAGACTCTGAATTTGGTATATGACTGCTCACAGTGAATGTCTCACTTGTGGAAAGGCTGCACTTTTTAATCAGACAGCCTTTTTTTGTAGATATATCAGATTCAAAGTCTCTCTTGTCATTTTCCTATGCATATTTTTGCATATGCTTTTTTTTTTTTTTTTAATCTAGTATCTTTCTATCGAGCATTTTTTCCTGGGTGTACTCTAACCCGTCATGAACACTGTGACGCTCTGAAGTGTCTTTTTCTGATGTTGTATTGATGCCATGTACCGCTGTTTCTCTGGTTTTGCTGCATGTGTGGGCGATGCAGCAGGTACTTGGGGTTAAATAGTTCTGAGTGTTTGTGTGTGTTTTCTGTGTTCTTGGTTGTGACTTTTGTTGTTTGTCTTCTTTTGGTGTCATTTTTGGCATTTGTTATTTATTTTTTGCCTGTTTGTAGACGTGTAAGAGGTGGCGTGTCTGTGGATCAGCGTGTCACGTTCGGTGTTTGCATTTTGTGCGGTGTGGAATGTCTGCAGGGACTGCTCGGTGTACTCGTGATCGTGCGTGTGTGCTGGCGATGCATTATCTTTGTGTGTTTAATACGTGCGCGTGCGTGTCCAGGGGCAGTATCACAGGTTTTGGACAGTCTAGAGGAGATTCACGCATTGACGGACTGCAGCGAGAAAGACATGGACTTCCTCCACAGCGTCTTCCAGGATCAGCACCTCCACACTCTGTTAGATGTGAGTAAACACCAATGTCAGAATGTCTTCCTCTGTAATTCCCCAAATCCCCAGCAGGTGTCATTCCAAGGCAGGAGTCAGCCACATACAGTATTTGTCCTACACGTAGCTTCTTACCGTCCCGCACAGCGTTGTCTGGGTTCGTCATCCTCGATCAAGGTGAAATTGGGAAACGATGCCGTCGCACGATCAGCGGGGCCTAATTCTCCGCGAATGTGTTTGGTTTCAGCTCTACGACAAAATCAACACCAGGTCGTCCCCTCAGATCAGGAATCCTCCAAGCGATGGAGTGCAGAGAGCCAAAGAGGTGAGGAAGCCGGCGCTCACCTTCACTAAGTAAAAGGACAGTTTAAGATGTAAACAGATTTTCCCAAAGCGGGGTCTCCTCACTGCGGTGTGGAAACCACTAATGTGATATTTAATAATGTGACACTGTTCATTTTTCCAGTGGATGAGTCCTAAACAATGAGCAGCGTTTACTGAGGTTCTCCTCATCTTTACTTTCCTCCACCAGGTCCTGGAAACCATCTCATGTTATCCAGAGAACATGGAGGCCAAGGAGCTGAGGAGGATCCTCACACAGCCACACTTCATGGTGGGATATGAGAGAATCACACAACCACATACACATGCAAATTCTTTAGTCCAGGCATGAGAGTTTAGCAGCTAATGTGTCAGGGGCAGGGTTCTCTTGACAATCCACACTTGACAGTCCCCGGCACACAAAGCAGCTTAGCACCTGAGGCCGTCCAGCCCTCGGGCTGAGACGGGTGCTTTAGAGCAGTCGTAGAGCTGAGGAGCAACAGCGCTGAGGGGCTTCAGCCTGTCTTCAGTGATTTTATCAGCAACTGTCAATAGCACCACCTTTGTCAGACAGTTTTAGTGGGAGAAACAGCCCAGAGCTGCGGAGAATAACTTGGGTCATCATCAACGGACAGGGAAAGCGAGCGGGTGTCAGATTTCACGTCAAGGTACGACATGCTCGGAGTCTGTAACGACCTCAGCTGTACGTGAGTAGCTTGTTTTGAGTGAAGTAGTTATTTTGTGTTCTTTGGATTTCTCGTTACTTTCTTAAGGTAGAACGATAGTCTGAGGTGTCTCGTTGTGCCAACCGGGGCTGTGACATTTACCGGAGCAGTCACGCCTTAGGTTGGGTTCAATCCAATTAGACCGTCTTGCTCCCTGACCTGACCGGCTGGGTTTGTCATGCTGTGGTGCTGCTCGCATGGGTGTGAAGGGCTTTTGCACAGGGGCTTCATTGATGAGGCAATGCAGGAGATGTGCTTTGTTTCAGTAGTAAATAAATAAATAAATAAATGGTATGCAGTGCTGTAGTTGGTATTCAGTGTTAAACATGTCTTAGAATCCATTGTGGATGCCTTTGTTGAACATGTTTTTTGTTCATGTTCTGTTTTTATTGAAGTTATTCTCCTGAGTGTTTCACTGTAAGCCTTTAGTTGCAGCTGTTTCAAGTGTTGATGACTGTCAGGCATCATCAGCAAACACATAGCAGCTCTGATGTGCAGATGTGTTCGCTTGGCAAATGAAGCAGTAGATGTGTTTGGTAAAACACACTGTGTCAGTGACATGATTAGCAGCCAAAGAGGATTAGGGTAAGCCACACTTTTTCTAACATCAGAGCCACGAGCTCACATACACCCAGCGACGCTGTGTGTACAGCTACACAGGTTTGGGTAGTAAGAGTTTGTGTTATTTATTAGCTATTCACACAGGAGCAGTGTCTTCTCCAGTTTTTCAAGGGCAATTAGGGATTCCAGTCATAAGTTTGACTGTTTTCTGCACATTCCAGCGACCAAAAGCGTCGTCCTGTGGCCACAGCACGGCATTGATCCCGGTAGCGTCAAGGGGCTTCATTTCCACTGGAGGCAGGGGATACAGGTAGACTGTGCAGTCATACCCACGGCTTAACATTGGTGTCCCCTCCAGGCTCTGCTGCAGACCCACGACGTGGTGGCCCACGAGGTGTACAGCGACGAGGCGCTGAGGGTGACTCCGCCGCCCACTTCGCCGTACCTGAACGGAGACTCTCCAGACAGCGCCAACGGAGACATGGACCTGGAGAACGTCACCAGGGTTCGCCTGGTCCAGTTTCAGAAGAACACGGATGAGCCGATGGTGCGTAAGGAGAAGAAAGAGAGAGAGAGAAATGCACGTATTGCAGAAGGTTGCACTAAATTTCACAGTGCAAGAGGGGAATGGGGTGAGATGCCAGCCAGACTAAAGTGTAGGTGGAGACGGGGGGTTTAAGAAGACAACTCAGCTGGGGTAACGGAGTCACACAAGCTGTGTCTGTCTGTTCTAGGGCATCACTCTGAAAATGAACGACCTCAACCACTGCATCGTGGCCCGAATCATGCACGGTGGAATGATTCATCGACAAGGTACGCCTCCATGTCTAACAACTGTCACATGTGCATACTTGATTGAGCACATGAAGCCCTTTGAGATGTCACTGAGATGAGATTTTCAAGCAGGTGTGGAGATGACAGCGGGATAAGACCGATCATTTGGTCTAATTAGTATGTTGCTGTGTGTCACTGGGCTAAGCTACAGGAATTGAAATAAGTATGAGATGTAATGTCCTCACATCAGCTGTGTTCTGTTCCCTGGGAGCCATATTGTCTTCGTCTGGGGTTTTGGCGAGCGCTGATGTTTGAACCCCGGAGAGCCTCATTTGTAGCCTCTTTCAGTTCATTGTTTTTCCTTTTCAGGGACTCTGCACGTAGGAGACGAGATCCGAGAGATCAACGGCATCAGCGTGGCCAATCAGACGGTAGAGCAGCTCCAAAAGATGCTGGTAAGTCACACGGATCAGATGTTGTCCTTCACAAACTTTCAATCTGTTGGACTTTGCGGGCAGGTTCTGTGGCCACTTTGTCTTAGTTATTATCTTCATGAAAAGGTGCTGTAACGTATGTCTTTTCCTTGTCCACACAGAGGGAGATGAGAGGTAGCATCACCTTCAAGATAGTACCCAGTTACAGGTCCCAGTCCATGTCCTGTGAGGTAGGGAATCCAGAACTCACCTACGTATACATTGGTGTTTATTGTACAGGGGGGTCAAACGGGTCATTTAGTCTTGTGTTTTGCAGAAAGAGTCACCCGACTTGTCGCGACAGTCTCCAGCAAACGGTCACGCCAGCGTCACGAGCTCCATCCTGGTACGTTTCTGCCTCTGCTCTTCATTATGACACAGTCTCTGACAGACAGACAGCAGTGTGTCTTTATTCTGACTGGAATTTGATGGGGTAAGCTATTGTGTCAGGCTGGAAGGTTCATGCATTTATACATGTCAGATGTAAAGGAGAGGAGGAATGAGTGCCACATGTTATTTCTCCCAATTGGTGACTGTCAAAGTAAAAGCATAGAATGGCGCCACAGAAGCACGTCGAGCTAATTTTGCTCCGTTTGTCTCTCGTCATCCCAATCAGGACCTGCCGTCGACGATCCAGCCCAAAGGCCGTCTGGTGAGTTTGTTGTCATTCTTTCCAGCACAACTGCGATTTGACAGTACGCTCCTCCCTTTGCCTTAGCGACTAGCACTCCGGCACCCTTCCATTCCCATTCCACCCGTTCAGCATCCACCGAGTATTCCTCTCCAGCGTCGGGCCTTAGATGAATGGTGCTTAGGCGTCTGTCTCACGTGGGAAAGGATTCCTGCGCGGTTGTTGAAAGAAAGCGATTTTTATTCTCCCTGTCATTAAAGTTATTGTTGACAGGCATAATTATTTTCTACACTGTACGGTGTAATAAGTAAGTAAATTAGAGAGGTGGAAAATGTCTGGAACCCTGCTGAGACTCGGTCCCAACGTCCTGTTAAAAGCACTCTTTGTGAGTTGACGTAGTGAGTTGTTGTCCATTTCATGGTGTGTTTGTAACTCTGCAAGATGTTGCACGCATACACAGAAACTGTGGGACATGAAATCGGTAAGAATCAGGATCCCATCAATCAATCAATCAATCAATCAGGGCTTTTTCATCACCCCTCCTTAGTTTGTTTGTGCCCCCCTGAGAGTTCTGTAGTGCATGATATCCGTGTAAGCGTTTGTTTGTGTGTGTGTGATGCTCTCAACCCCATAGATGTCCAGATCTGCTATCAAGGCCAAATTGTCCATCAAGGTAAGATGCGTTAAAGCGGACCCTTGGTAGAAGTAGATCCCAACTTGCCCCCTCCCCATGGCAAAGTGCAGTTCTTCATATTTGCGTGGTTTTGATCCCACAACAGGTATCAAGGTTCAGTCTTCATAGCCGGTTTGTCCGCGGGCATAAAAGGCTGGGAAAATGGCTACGGCCACAGGCAGACATGCGGTCAAGTGCTTAGTTTGAGCCTTTGTGTTGGGCTGTTTATTAGTGTGAATGCGCGTGCTCCTTCTGTCTGGATTTTCTTTGCGCTGTCTTTTTCTTTTTGAATGTCTTTCTGATATCAGAACAGCTTTTGCAAGTACTAAACATTGTAGCAGCCAGCGTCGTTTCACATGGCCGGCTGTGCTTTTCACTGTAATGCAGTTTTGTAGTGTTTAGTTCAAAGTGTAATGTTATTGGTGTTTTTTGAAGATAAGTTTGTTTGTTTAAAGTGTAATGTTGTTTTTGTGTTTTTTGGGTTAAGGTTTCAGTAAAGTTTAAAGTTATTGTAGTGTTTTTTAAGTTAATGTTGGTTTGTCAAAGTTCAACTTTGTTTAGGTTAAAGTTCAGAGTGTTTTAGTGTATTTTAAGTTAACTTTTTTTTTAGTTTCAAGTTGTTGTTAGTCTTTTTTTAAGTACACTTTTTTTTAAGTTAAGTTGTGAATTAGGTTAATGTTATTTTTTTTTAAGTTTAATGTGTTTTTAGTGTAACATTGTTTTTTTAAGGTGTAATGTTTTTTGTAGTGTTTTTGAGGTTAATGTTGTGTTTTTCAAAGTTCAATGTCATTTTCTTGTTATTTTGTGTGCTTGCCAGCTACTAACAAGTGTTTCTTCTGTCTGACTGTCCTCACCTTTCCAGATTTATGTGCGTGCACAGTTTGAGTATGACCCGGCCAAGGATGACCTGATCCCATGTAAGGAGGCTGGCATTCGATTCCGGGTGGGCGATATCATTCAGATCATCTCCAAGGACGATCACAACTGGTGGCAGGGCAAGCTGGAGAACACCAAGAACGGCACTGCAGGGCTCATCCCCTCACCGGAGCTGCAGGAGTGGCAAGTGGAACACTCGCCAATCACAGAAATCGTGTGTTGAGCGTGGGCTGAGCATTGGCTGGCCATTGGCTGAAACTAGAAAACGGGCAAACGAGGAGCCAGCTGCCTCCCTGCAACACGCTGCACCTCCTCCAGCCCAGCCCATGCACAGCCCATGCACAGCCAATGCACAGCCAATGCTCAGCCAGCTCATGCTCATGGGGAAACATCTTCTTTTCAGGCGTGTCGCGTGTATAGCCATGGAGAAGACCAAGCAGGAGCAGCAGGCCAGTTGTACTTGGTTTGGCAAGAAGAAGAAACAGTATAAAGACAAGTACCTGGCCAAGCACAATGCAGGTACGCCACAAACAGTGCCGCACTCCCAAACCAACCCTTTGCAGACATGTCATTTCAGAGCTCAGCTGATACTTTGCTAATACACTGCAACTCAAGACTAGACTAGACTAGACTGGAAGACTTGATCATTTCCGTGTCACATGTGATTAAACTGTCTGTGTGTGATTGTGTGAGATGACGTCTGTTGAACGTGCACTCTGTGCGAGTGTTGCATGCCTGTCTCTTTTCCTTCTGACGAACCTCTCCTCCCGCTGTCTCGATGGGCCTCCTTTTTCACTAACGGTGTGCCGCTGACAGCTTTTGATGCTTTTTGCTCTTCTTTTATGCTGTCTTTGGATTAACCCTTCCGCTCCCACCCTTTGTCCATATTTCATGCTGTCTCTTACCCAATGACGTGGCTGCATGTAAGTAAGTAACTCCAGACAGCTGATGTCCAGCTTCTGGCTTTTTCTTCCTACTCTTTCTGCTTTCTAAAGCCTTCCTCATGTCTCCTTGCCTTTTCAATGATGCTCGCTCGCTCGCTTTGCTGTGGCATTAAAACTGTCATTCAAATTGACCGCGTGCCGCTTGCCTATGTTTTCCTACCTGTCCCGAGATAGTGCAAATAAGACCACTCTCAATGCTTTCTCCGCCTATTTCTACTAGCTCACCTTCAAATACTCTAAACCCATCACATTTAACGCACTTCATGAAAGCCTCAAGGACTAAACATTGAAACCGGTGGTCATCTCATTTGCATTGCCATTGCTCCTGTCCCCTCTCATTCTCCATGACAATGGCATTTCATCCTGGACAGAGCTTTCACCCTGCACTATTGTGGACCATGTACACTCACTTTAGGACTGGGAACGAATATGGTAGCTTACAACGGCCCTGCAGGACATCCGACCTTCCTGTTATAATGTGGAAGGTTGATTTCTAAACACATACAAATAGACAACATTAACACGGCCGGTACTAAAAGTCCTCATCACAACCTTGGTGAGGAAGTGGGATGGATTGCAAGGCCCTTGTATTGCACTGTATTCATTTAGCCACTTCACAATTCTCCTGCAGACATTATCTGGACAGAAGCACATATTGCCTTGGAAATAAGGACTTCACCATCTGCTGGCCTTAGATTTCACACTTCAATCTAACCGCGTTAGCCCTTTACGGCCCCGCTAACCGAACCCTTCTCTGCCGTTTTGCAGTGTTCGACCAACTAGACCTGGTGACGTACGAGGAAGTGGTCAAACTGCCGTCGTTCAAGAGGAAAACGCTAGTTTTGCTGGGTAAGTGCGCTCGCTCCGAGCGCTCTTCCTTTGTCTGTGCGGCCAACTCACGCTGTCCCTCTGCCGTGGCTCACAAACGCAAAGACAACACGAAACGTCAGCTGTCGGTGAACACGCGGCTAAGTTTGTGCAACTGCGTCGGCCCACTTGTCTTCTAATTCCATCGTCTCTGCTTTCTTTCAGGTGCGCACGGAGTCGGTCGGAGGCACATCAAGAACACGCTCATTACCAAACATCCTGACCGCTTCGCCTACCCCATTCCTCGTAAGGACTCGCACACCCTCACGTGGCAACTGCACGAGTGCGACGACACAGCTACGGCCGCTTAGCTGAGTCGCGCTGAAAACATATCTGCACAGTTTGATTTAGAAGCCTTTGCCGCACAAAGGAAGCCCTTCTATCTTTCAGGTCACTTTTAGCTCCGTCGCTCTTCCTAACCCTCCGTCTCTCCCCTCAGACACGACTCGGCCTCCTAAGAAGGACGAGGAGAACGGGAAGAACTACTATTTTGTGTCTCATGACCAGATGATGCAGGACATCAGCAACAACGACTACCTGGAGTACGGCAGCCATGAGGACGCCATGTACGGAACCAGGCTGGAGACGATCAGGCAGATCCATTCGCAGGGCATGATCTCCATCTTGGATGTTGAACCGCAGGTAACAAACAATTAGACCGTCCGAGGTCCTTTTCACTTGATATCGCTTCTGTTCTGTTCTGCTGTCGTCACACAGAATTAATGGAATTTAAAGAGTTCATCTGAAACTTACACATTTTACTTAATGTGGAAAATAGAGACACATTTTCAGTTGTTTGGTTTGGATGCCTTCTTTTTATCAAAGTCGGTTCTGGTGTTTCGAAAGCCTGGTGTTAGCCTCGTTTCTTGTTGAAAGACTTCATTTCCTGCGTACTATAGTTTTCACACATTTCAAAGGTTGGTTTGAGTTCAAAAACTACACAATTTCATCCAAACATTTCTCTCATCAGGCGCTCAAGATCCTGAGGACGGCCGAGTTTGCTCCCTACGTCGTCTTCATCGCGGCTCCCACCATCACCCCCGGCATGACTGAGGTACTGTCGCTAACAACCTCTCCTCTCGCCCGTGCCGCTCGTCCCGCTTTACGTCGCTTGCACGTACTAACTCTGGTTTACTCGGCGCTGGAGTTTCGGTCTGAATTGAGAGCCAATTCAAACAAACCCTGTGTGATAACTGCCTCCGTTTCTGTTTGTCTTCCTTTTTGCTTGGTGCAATGTTTCTGTCGCTGCACGTGCCCTGTATGCTTTAAGCGTGTTTCTATTTCCTTTGGCATGCCCATTTTCATTCGCACTCCAGGTTCCAAAGTGGTGCAGGAAACTGCCTGTAAGTACTGCTGAAATGGTGTGACGTGAGCTTGTGTGGAGAGTGTAGAAAAGCATGTCTGGCCTCTGTTTGTGTAGCTCCAGTAGTAGTGTAGCTTTGTCCGCTCTCGTTCCTCTTGATTTCCTCTAAATCCTCTAATCCCTCTAATAATCCTCTTAATTGTGTGCTCTGTCAGTGGTCCGTCTTCATTTATGACGCAACCTTGTGCGTCGTCGTCTCCTTTGCCTCAACCCTGCCTGTTGATACCATTTTTTCCTCCTTCCTGTATCCTGGACAATTTGGGGGAAACATCTAATTGATATAGCTATTTATTTATATTGCTATTTCCAGCATCGATGGATTGATTGACTGTGATTATTTACTATTCACCTAAAGAGACCACCATTAAAACATTCAGTTCATACCAATCTTAATCACACACGCTGCGCGTTGATTATGTGTTGCAGCGACTTGCCTGACAAAACAGCGTAACTCACTCTTGGTATGAAATCAGATTACTGGAAGACTTGGTGTTCCTAATAATTGTCAAAATCCAACTTTTAAAGCAGCACTATATTTTTGACATTGAACAACTGACGGTTGCCAGCTGTTGCCTGACAGTAACTCGGTGTCAGAAGCTAACTCGGTGCTGCTGTTTAAACAAAATAAAGATTCAACTGGAGCTGGGTTTCAGCCAAATACAAGCAGTGCTCTTCTCGAGACGTGCTTATTGGCCAGCTTCAGGTAGCCCCAGCTGACCAAATATGAATCAAATTGGGACATTTACTACTGAGAAGTACAAACATGTAGAACTGGAGCGCAAAGGCGGCGTTGAATCGCATCGGCTGCAACGAAAACCGCTCGTTAAACTCTTCTCTTTATTTTCCCCGTGGCGCCTTCAGGACGACTCTCTGCAGCGGCTCCAGAAGGAATCGGAGATGCTGCAGCGGACCTACGCTCACTACTTTGACCAGACCGTCGTCAACAACGAGATCGACGACACTATCCGACTGCTGGAGGAGGCAGTGGACCTGGTGTCCACCGCTCCTCAGTGGGTCCCCGTCTCCTGGGTCTACTGACACACGCTCGACGGCAGCCCGCTCGTCGCCCCGACCCTGTTCGTTTCGGATCCGGAGCGGATGCTAAACTTTGGTCAAAATCCCTTGGAATCGCCCGTTTCTGTAGATAAACTGTTGTTGAAAAAGAGGGACGTGAAGAAGCTAATGACTGATTGATTGACACTTCGCCCTGCCCCGACCCCCTTTTTTGCAACAGCCTCAAAAGCATATTGTCGTGTACATATATACATATATATATAAATGATCAAAAAAATAGTGAATATGGTTCTGTCCTTACATAGTTGAAGGGTGGGAAGCGGAGGGGCAGTGTGGTAGATATTTTGTACTTTTCTTTTGTAATAGATGGATGGGTGGTAACATTGGAAAGGCAATAGCGAGCATGACCGTAAAGCAGTCTTATGTGGGTGCCTGTGTGTGTGTGTTGACCTTTAAAGGCGCTCGTGGTACTCTGTGTCCTCCCCTGGAACGCCCCCCCACCCCCATCTCCTCGGCCCGCGACAAACGGGCCGAACTTCGAAGCACACCGGACGCCGCCGCAGCGGTGACGAGCGTCTCCCTCGCCTCTCGATGCAGGTCGGAGTGAAGCAAAAAGCACAGGAAACGTGGCGGTTTCTTTCTCCCCGGCCCGCCCCCGGCCCTCTATTTATTTCGCCGGCCCTCGGTGCCTGTCGGTTTGTTGAAGGAGCACACTGCATCCCTCTACGCTGTCTTTCTGTGTGTTGCTGTAGCCTGTTGTACCGTGCTTCCCCTCCCAACCTCTGACGGTCTTTGTTTACATCTCAGTTTGCACAAAATGGACAATGAAGAAGAGGTGCGCCGCATCTCGTCACCTCGCGGCTTTCGTCTGGCCTCGCCTGCTCTCTTCTGGCCGTACCCCTCTCCTTCCGTACGTGAAACGCTAATCGGTGGAACGTCGCTCTCGGGGGCACGACCGGCTCTGAAAAAGCACTTAGCGTCCGCCGCCGGACGTGGCTCCTGAACTGGAATAAAAAAAAATAAATAGATAAAAGAAAATACATATAGAAAAAAGACAAAAACGGAAAGGAGAAAAAAAAAACGCCTCATCAGAGCCTCGGGGAGGAAGTTGCCAACACCTATGCACACCCCTGGTTTCTGCCGGGCAGAGCGGCACGACAACAGTTTCTTCTTTCCACGCTCTCAAACGGTGAGCCGCGCTTCTTCGAGTCTTCGTGGGAATGTCTGAGGAAGGGGAGGGCCTCGCGGAGGTGGGATCGAGCCGATCCTCCGGCCGCCGTTTGGAACTGTTAACTGTTGTCTTGAAAAATATACGGGAGTATTCTTGTTTGGAGGGAGAGAAAATAACTCTAAATTTTGTGTGTAAATGTTTCAATGGTGCGTACGTCATACGAGTGAATTACCAAGAGCCAGTGTATATTAATCCTTAAAAGAAGCTCAGTATGTGACATAACCTCTTCACGCTTTACCAGAAGTGGCACGACGCCGCCCCGCCGACACTAACTCAGTACGCAGGCACATCGGTTGAGGGGTCATTAAAAAATAATCCGAAATAAAAAAAAGTCAATATTTTAAACTGTGTGGTGTGGTTGCTGTTGTTTCACTTCAGGTAAAGTGATTTCATTTCAAGTCCTGTGTAAATTACTAAATGACTAAAGCAGCTCTTCTGTATGAAATGTTGTTCTTTTTTGTTATTTCATTTTTAAAAAAAATATATTTCCTTTTACGTGTTTAAAGTAAACTGCTTGTCCTCCTTCCGTTTCTTTTCCGGTGTGTGTGAGTGTGTGTGTGTGTGCGTGTGCGTGTACGTGTGCGTGTGTGTGTGTGTGTGGTGTCCCAATCATATGTGGCCAGAAGAATTTGGGAGTATTCCACAGACGGAGTTACTAATCCAACAGAGTTCACACGCACGCACGTACGCACGCACGCACGCACGCACGCACACACACACACACACACACACACACACACACACTGCAGGACTGCTTTCTAAAACAAAACCAACACGTTCTGGTCATTTTCTTGTTGCAACCAGTGAAGATTTGTCTATTGGATTTCTCAATGATCTGATTTTAATGAGACGCTCGCAAAGACGCCACTATGTAAATCTGCTCCGAATTCAATGTCGTGCCCGCGAGGAAGCCTAATGAAGGTCTATAAAAAAAAAAAAAAAATCACATTTCTCTCATAAATAATCCAACATTGCATTGTTTGCTGTAGTCACAAGTCCACTTGGTGCTCCGGCGCCCTTCTTTGAAAACTCATTTATATCCTCATGTAAAAAGATGGCTCCGCTCAAACAGCTGCCAGGCCCTGGTTAAGTAACGCAGGAACACCTAATAAACCAATTGCTTTCTGCGTCTGTATTGATTTGAGGCGGTTTTCAAGGAGAGACAAGCGTCTGGTCATTAAAAGAGGATTGCAAAGCCTCAGTGGACTCTGCTCAGGTTTTGAGGTTCGATCCAAGGCCTGCGCTGCTAAGATGCCCTTGAGATTGATAAGCAATGTATTTACACAATTTATTAACTTGTAGATTAACTTCTATAATATCATTTGCGCACATTTGCCTCAAATCTGTGCCATCCAAACCACCCTTTTGTAGTTGCGTAAAGATAATGCAGCTCATACATTACTATGCTACTCTTCCTCATATGGATATTATGTCTGTCAATGACAGTAAAAAACTGCAACGACTGTTTACAGCTACACTTTATTTTTTTTATTATGTCAAACTGGGGACACAAAAGCTACCAATAAGTTACCATTTCAAGACACGCTCTCCGGTTGACCCTAAAAGTACAATGGAAAGAACGTCTGACTTGGCACCAGAAGTCCAGAATAATGATGATCAAAGCTGCAGACTGAGGTCTGCTCGTCAAGGACACGTTGAGCATCTGCCTGCAGCCGAGCGCTTCAATCCAGTGAGTGATGTGCTAGAAGAATCTGCACAGTACGAGCTGTGCAGCGTAGGGGGGACATTTCAACAGTCTCTGGTTAAAACCGCAAACGCTCTGACACCCTACAAGCCGCTCGGTCTGTGGTGCGGAGAAAAAACAGTCAGACGAGCAGAACAACCCTTTAACTGTCACTTCTACTCGCACAGCATCGAGCCACGTAGATGCTGTGGGGTTTCCTGCTGCCGCCGCCTGAGGACGGCGGAGGTGAAGGGAATTTCATTCTGCCACTGAAGGCTTTACAAATGACATGAAATATCTCTTTGCGTGAAAACCGTGTCCACTTCTCTGGACAATCCACAGACCTCACTGTCAACAGTTTCTATTCAAAGGAATTTTTTTTACCAAAGAAATAACAGCGTGTGTTTTCTGTGGATTATCCAGAGTGACGGGAGCACTGATTATGGAAAGAGATGTTGGCGCTGATTATTTGAAATGTCATTATTAATGCTGCGCAGACGTTCAGTTGTATTCTGGTGGAGGCACCGCCACACCTACAAATTACATTGAGCGAATTTCGCTGCAGCCGAGGTGAACTTACTGATCGCCTTTCATTTCAAGACTCAGAGATTAAACGCTTAGATGGTGAGCGATAACAGTAAACTGAGAAACAGGTCAGCCACAAGCAGCCTGAGGAAACGACAATGGCAAATCTAATAAAGTAGGTCAGCCTCCAGTGAGATTTACTGAAACAGGCCCACTTCACGACAAACACGACACACGTGCAGATTGACCACATTTGTTCTGCACCGACTGCACACCGGTGATGGTATGCAACATGTGAGCATCGATAAGTGTAGATGGGAGCTGATCAACTTAAAACATCAGATGAAGAGGCACTTCACACACACGGGGGTGAAATTGAGTAGCGCAGCCAGTGTTACGGCCAGTTGACAAATACTTTGACTGGTCTGGTCTTTTGTTCTTTACTGTTCCAGGTCTCACAAATTGTGCTTTAATAAAACCTCAGCATTTGGTTGATATGTTAAACCAGAAATTCTAAAAGGCTGTTTTTCAACCGTCCTGAAACGCTGACAGTTTGGAGATAAACGTCTTCCCCTGACAGCTGCGATACGCTGCCTGTCCGTTCGCCCGCTGTCCTCGACAGACAGACAGACAGACAGTGCCCGGTGGAATAGTGCGGTGCTAAATGGAGCGGGGAGGTTGCTGCCTCATCTCGGGCAGGCTGTTTGTTGTTTTTCCTCCACGTGTGTTTGACTGTGTACTCCGGCTCTGAGGAGCAGATAAGTCACTGCTTGCTCCAGCAGTTATGAATTGCTTGCTTTAAGCTGAGAAAGCACTCTGTGATAGGTTGAGAGGTCAGTCGCCACTCACGCACCGCTGCCTTGTTTTGATTAACTGGATATAGGATATCGTTCTCTTCGCTCGGGTATTGTCTGACAGACAGTAACAACGCGTCTCCGAAGACTTCAGCTTGACAAGAGGAAATGGAGTAAACAAGCAGTCGGTTATTTATCAGAGGCCTCATTATTTCACGTTACATTTCTGGGGACAAAGTCTGAGAAAAGTGATTTGTGTAAAACATACAGATGAGTGGAAACACAGCGTACTGTGTGTACATACATGAGTCCGGTGGCGTGCTAAAGATTACGTAGCACTGGTCCTAATTTGCATGCTCAGTAGTCACAGCTTGGAAAGGCTTTTTGGAGGCAGCCAAGTGTCTTTCAGTTCTAATTTGGGGATCTTCTTCCTTCCTTCCTTCCTTCCTTCCTTCCTTCCTTCCTTCCTTCCTTCCTTCCTTCCTTCTTCTTCTTCTGTGGGACTCTTGGGGCTGGGCATGCACAGCTCTCTTGACGTCCATCCACAGATTTTCATCGGGGACTAGGAGGGCTCCTGCAAAACCTTCAGCTTGCGCCTCTTGAGGTGTGCCATTATGGATTCTGAAGGGCGTCTAGGATCATTATCCTGTTGTACAAGCCAGCCTCTTTTCATCTTCAGCTTCTTTACAGGCGCTGTGATGTTTGCTTCCAGTATTATGTGGTTCCGCTTCATTGAATCTCTTCAAAATGCTGCGTTCTCGATGTGCCAGACCTCAGCTTGACCTCCCTCAGTCCTCTTAAATGCTGTTCCTTAATTACATTACTGAAGAAACGGCCACCTGAAAATGCTTTGCTGTCTTTTTAGAGCCTTCTCCTGCTTTGTGGTGTCCAATAATTTGAATTTTCAGAGTGCGAGGAAGCTGCTTAGAGGAGCCTATGGCTGCTTATTGTTGGGATAGCGTTTGAGGGGGAAAGCTTTGAAATGTGGATCTCCCGGCCTTTCCTAACGATGACTGTGAACAAGCTATAGCTATATATAATATGTCCTTTTCACCTCGTGGTAATGTCTCAGGAGTTTGCTCCGAAGGGACGGCCAGTTGTGCACATCCTCACACCTGGTGTGTTACCGCCGCACAAAGCGGATCTGTCGCAGCAGTCGTGGAGGTAAACCGCAAGTGTCTCAGAACGGACTGCGTCACAGATTTCTCTCTGTTTGGCTGTTTCAACACAAGGTCCCGCTCTCACAAAGTGGATATAAAGACAAAACTGTAACAAAAGGCGTTATCTCTATGTTTTGACTCAAGGCTTTTCTCGGCATTGGAGCTTGTTTAAGTGCGGTTGAGAAGGTGTGAAAGGCCCTGGTGATGAATAAAACTCTTCATGAGCAACCCTGAGAAATACAGTAAAGGATCATTAGCAAAAAGTTTGATGAAAAGCGTCTCTGTCCTTCAGAATTCTACATAAAATTTATCCCTTTTATGTCCCGCAATGATTTTTGTATAATAGTCAGGATTTGTTCTGGGCTTGAATTCAGACGCGTGGTTCCTGCCACGCTTTGTTACTATAGAAACAGTTTCCTGTACAAGGAGAAATGTCTGGCCTTGTCAGGTAATTACACTCTGAGGGCAGCTCTCCTTTTATGCTCGTGTCACCAGCTGCTTTAAACCCTATGGCTGAGGAAATGGACTTAAACTGTAACGGCTGCATGATTAGATTCAGTGTGGGAAAATATTTACTGTCCTTCACAATGTGACGAGAAGTAAACATGTCTGTTCCACACCACCTGACAAAAGCTCACATTTCTTCTGTTTCTTTCTCCCACATTTTGCCTTTACTTGACTTTACCTTGAGAAGGTTTTCATGACCTACAAGGCCGTTATTAGAATTATTAGAATTAGAATATTGTAATTTCACAGAGGGAATTAGTAGACTATTGAGTTTAGAGCTGAAAGTGCCACTGCTGGCTGAACCAGACAAACAAACCATAGGTTTACCTAATTTACTTTACTTATCTGATGATTTATTCAGAGGGTGTGAGCGGGCCAAAATGTCAAGACGGCCAGAGATGAGGGGATTTCACTTCAGCTGAAGCAAAACCGGACTCACAAGAAACCAGTAATTGAGTCTACTGGGTTACTCAGATACCGCGTAGACTCCCTTTCTTTAGCGTTTACCGTTCAAGTCCACGGGTCAGCACATGCAGTTAAATTCAGCACTTTACTTCATTTTTACTGTCATCATCAACAGTTATTACATGCAAAAATCGGCAGGGGACTATAAAGCTACTCGCAGAGTGTGCGTCATATGGTTCCCTTTCGGTTTTCATTTTTTATAAACACTGATTCTACAGGTCATTTCTTCTTCACGTTTGAGTAGTTTAACAAGGTGATGAGATTGTGAAACATTTCAATTTCAACCTTACAATCTAATAATAATAATAATAATTCAGACTGACCGATCGCGAACTAGCGTTTCCTGCACAAGACCACTTTGACAGACACTGGTGACTTGTAACAAGGGGCGCGACATGCATCGTTCATCATAATTTCTATAGTTTTCAGAAGGAAATCATATTGAGACAATGGCAATGTTCCAAGTTGTTGACGGTATGGCCAGCAGCAAAGAGCGTGGCTGAAAGCGAAAATAAAATTGCTATCGTCTACACGGTGGAGGGGTTGGTTCCACGAAAGGGAACGGCTTGAGTGGTGGGAAAGCGGTTTGGTTAGAAAAGGTCAGATGTGGTATGCGATGTGTGAGAAGTGCAATAACACTGGAACAACAAAAGGGGGCCAAGAGAAGACAAAACCAAACACACCAGACTGAGTACGAGAGGAGCTCACACTGGTCCAGCACAGCATCGCAGGTGATTTAGCAAGTTCTCCTTAGATTTTGTCCTGTCAGTAAGAACGCCGTGATCACAGAAATACCCTGAAATATGAGGATATTACTTCGGGGCCATATTGCCCACCTTCACTTGCAACCCCAGATGGCAACAGTTACTCCAACTGTTAACATATAATCCATGTGTGGATCTAACAGGCAACAGGCCACGAGAGACGGGACAACAAGCTGTGTTGTGCGCTGGCTGTTACGGGTCTGTTGCAGTCATTACAAACAAACACGAGGTGTTCCTGTGCAAAACACACAGGTGATTGATGTTTCGGGCATACACACAATGAGGCAAGGGCCCCCAGATAAGTCTTGCTCAGGGCCCCTCGGTGTCTTGGGTCAGCCCTGATTTGCCTTATTAGCCTACAGTAAGCCGATCTGGAGGTTGCATCAAGCCAGCTGCAGATAGCCAGAGTCAGACTGGATGTTGGCTGATTTAGCTTTCAAAATCGAGGCTTCATATCTGCTGCATATCAAAGAACTGGATCACATCAAAAAACGGCATGTGTATTGAAATGACACACGTTTGCAGAGATGTACTTTAAGTAAATCTTCAATCAGCTGTTTTCTGGATGTTTAGCATCAGTCATTCTGGGCTTCTTTTCACTATATTTACCCATATTTATTCTTTATTTTTCTTATCGTTACTGCCATGATAAGCTTTATTGTTGTTGTTGTTGTTGTTGGAGTAAAAATAATAAAAGTAGTTCAGCAACAGTCCAGTATCATACAGTGGAATCATTCCAGCTGAAATCTATGATTTACCAGTGTGCTGTACTGCTTAGTTACAGAACATACATTAAAAAATGCAAGTAATTAAAGTTAGCCAAGCCATAATGTTTACAGCAATCGTGGTTACATATTTACAGAATGCGGTTTAATTTCTGCATATTAAATTGTACTGAATCTATGTCGTATTTCAGACTTTCAGACGCACACTTTGACATTATTTATTTCTAAAGTATGAGCTACTCTCCGACTTACTGCCGCACATTTACTTGCTACAAAGTGGTAATGCTTTTATTCTGAAAATATTGACCGGATGTTTGTTTTTGGTGCCCCAAGTCTTGTCTATAAAAAAGATGATATTCGCCTAAATAAGCTTATAATCAATGGGGCGGCAGTGAGAAGCGTCATGTCGTGCTGTAAGTGTGGAGACCGGGCGGACGCGGCACGGGGGAGCATCCTCTACAGCATCCTGAACAGAGGCACCCAGTGCCCGCAGGGACACCTGGAGACCGCCGCTGCGCAACAGATTTGCACCTGCGCGTCCAAGAGGAAACTGGTGGCGATTCGGGCTCCGCGAGTAGTTTTCAAAGCGGCCTCGCAGGTGCTTGTGAAAACTTTCCGCTTCGTTAAAAATGTCCCGTGTTTTCGGGGTTTGCCGGCGGAAGATCAGCTCCGGCTTGTGCGCAACAGCTGGGCGCCGCTGCTGGTTTTGGGCATGGTGCAGGACTCCGTGGACTTCGACACGGTGGAGACGCAGCAGCCCAGTTTGTTACACACGATTTTAACGCACAGCAAAGAACAACCGGCCGAGATTGAAGATCCAGGGGTTCCCGTCGGTGATGCAGAGGGCATCAGAATGTGTCTGGTTCGGTGTCGAGGACTGAGGATCAGCGTCAAAGAATACGCATTTCTGAAGGGAGCGATACTCTTCACCCCGGGTAAGACACACTACGCGACACTCTGAAAAGTTTTTCGTTTAGGCACATCATTTTTGGTTTGTGTAACAATCTAACGCGGCTTTACTGGGCCACGCCGCAGTGCATTTTGGTATCCGCCATCGCTTCGGTAACTTTATTCCACGAATCGTCCAGTGCGTCATTTCTGAGTCTGTTTAACACTGTCATTCTGTCTTCTCTCCCCGTCTGTCCCCGTCCTGCAGAAGTGACGGAGCTGGAGTGTCGGGACTACATCCAGGCGCTCCAGAGAGAGGCTGAGCGCGCGCTTTACGAGCACGTGCGAACGGCGCACCGGGGTCAAGCGGGCCGGGTGGCCAAACTGCGCGCCGTCCTGAACGCGCTGCGGGCCATGGACCCGGACGCCGTGGCGGGGCTCTTCTTCAGACCCGTGATGGGGACGAGCTGCATAGACGAACACGTGCTCGCGATGTTTTATGAGAGATAGAATCGTGAAGAACGGAAGACGTTCGGGACTGACGTTTGAATTTCATGAAATCGTGTATAAACACATCTGTCTGTAGTGTTCTTTGAAGGGACTTCCTGTCAGCTTTCACCGCTCCGAGCATCACCGGCACATGATGAATTCTCCTGGATGAAAACTGCTTCACATCGTGACTTTTTATATGTTTTTGTAAGGACATTTATATCATCTGCCAGCTATTAGCTCTCAAGCAAATATGAAATATTCTCACAAATTTGTAATGACTGTTGTCTCTCTGTGCGTCTCTCATTTGCTCTCCTTCGATATCTGTCTGTCTCCACCTGTCTTCTGTCTCTCCTTTCCCCGTCACTCAGAGTTATTGTCCCGTATCTGCGAAGAGGGTGTCTTCCGTTCCTCTTGTTGTTGTTGTTCCTCTCCCTGATTGAGAAACTCACCTCCACGATCTATTTATAGGACGAATCATCCATGTGACAGTCATTCATGCCCTTGAAATAAATTTTGATTTAAACAGCATATCAAGGGAATGGTGGTCGGGCTTTGGGTATATGCATTGTAAAATAAAGAACTGATTGATTGATTTAGTGTGGCAGAACGTGAATGCGAATTTGAAGAGACAGATTTTCCCTTTAATGCCAATTGGACCGATCTTTCAAACATTACGGTGGCTGATCTTGCCCTGTAAATGAATTTCGTGGTGCGTGTTACCGTAATGACCGCATTCAGGCAGAGGTAACAGATCACAGATCGCCGCTTTGTTTCTCCACTTCAGACCTAGCTGGCGGAGAGAAAGAAAAATGGAGCGCTTTTGGCTGTGGAGACTTTTCATAGTGCTGCAAGTTCCGGTATCAGGTAATACAGTTTTCTACAAATGGTGTAACGTTGGTCAGCCTCTGAGCTAACTGAACTAAGGAAACTGTGTGCTAACTTTAAGGTTTGCATGATTTGCGGCTAAAAGTTGGCACGTTTGCTTACGGTAACATTGGCCATAAGATTGAAATGAAAGAAATTATTTTATTTCTTTAGGCTGGCCGCGATGTTGGCAACAAGTCCGTCGAGGTGAAGTGGGATAGAAGTAACAATTTTTTTGTTGGGGTGTCCTCAATGGGGGTCCTGACCCGGTAAGCCCCCTCTGTCCCGACCCAGCGGTAAATTGTGAGGTTGGTTCGATATAAAAAAAAACCTATTCTGACATCGTTTGGCATCATTTGTAGGGAAACGATGGAAGAAAATGACAGACACGATTTGTGACGCTGTTAAAGGGTAAACGCCGCGTAACCCCGTCACCTGCAGCTGCCGTCTAAGGTGGGTGTGATGCCAGTCTGTCTCTGCATGTCCTCATACACAAAAACGCAGATTTCCGCCAATCGGATGAGTAGTCATTGCTCCAATAACACTGTACAGATGTAGATTTTTAAGCACAGCGTGGGCTCGATCATCACTGTCTCGCTTTTCCTCCGTCGCTCTTCATTTGTGTCTCAGTGTCCCTCACCATCACTTGCGGCCTTTCAAAGGGAAAGTCTCTGAGGACGTCGTGGCTGCGACTCTCCAGCGTGGGCACCCACGACCAGATCACTGGACACAAGTTGCACAGAGAGCACATCTGTATGTTTCCTGCCAGGTAAGCTGAACTCATTCATTTCTCCTAGTTAATCAAAACAGTAAGTGTTTGCGGAGGTGCTGTTTTCACGACATGTTTTTGCTGTTTCATGGTAAAAAAAATAAGAAGCAAGTATTTACAAAAAAGGAATGGATTAACTGAACACTTAAACAATAATACTTTGTAGCTTATGAAGTGTTTGTTTTCTGTGCATCTTATCCATATATTGCGTAGCGGTAGGTCTGCAGCACAGTGGCCGTGAAAGAAGAAGGAGTCCAGAGGATTGTTCAGAAGCTCACGGTCAGTCTTGTTTCATTGATTAGTTTTTGTAATTAGCTGATGTTATACAACAATCTACATATTTCTTTGGAAGTAACTCTTCACTCAGCTGTCCTCTTCCCACAGTTGGCTGCCAAGTTCAGACTTATCACAAAAACTGACTTTTAAGTATCCATGTTAGTTATTTGCTTTCTCTGCTCTGTTATTGATTTGTTTATTTTTTGATAGAACCAGTCCAGGGCGTGACCCCCTGATTCTTCTGTCCAGAGAAGCTCCAGAGCTGGTGGATGCAGAGTACGCTAAAAGCCAGGCCTGGAAGTCTGAGAAGGTCTATCCTACTGAACCCTCACCACGCCAGGGTCAAATACTCTGCAGTCGTGATGATTTTTTTTCCCACCGTAGAAGATATTACACTAATTTTACGCATTGTCTTGTTCATATGGAGTCCCATGGGATAAACAATGTGAAAGTCAGTCTGTGTAATGATATACCAGCCCATGTTTTTCTCTCTGTTTTAGGACACCCTTGGGAGACCCCCAGCCAAAGAAATCCCACCGGTTGATGATTCATCCTGGACCACCTGCTGATGGAAGATGTTTCCTACTGCTGGGAGAGACTCCTCGCTGAGTTGAGCCATCTTCTACCCAGTAAACCCCGGAGCAAAGAAGGAGCGCAGCCAGGTTGTCCACAGACCCAGCAGGACGGAGCTGTAGGCGAGACGCTCTGCGGGACCAGGGCAGCCGTAGCGAAGGGAAACTCTCAGTAATGAATGTGCTCACCGCACCACCACGTCTGATTTCTGCACAAACAACTTTGGACCGTGTGTCCTTACAGGAGTTACAGTGACACAGTCGTAGGTGTCGTTTTAGTGTGTTGACTGTGGAAGCTGGCATACCTTCAGCTGCCACTAGGGGGCTCTTATGACAGATTTGAGTCACGGCTCACTGTTCTAAAAACGAAATGTCTTTTTTAGGCTGCTGTCTGTCCATGATGTCATCAAGGGGGTTTTGGTTTGGACTCGGAGACACTTTTACAAACAGTCTGTGTATAAACAGGGGACGTGGGGTTTGAAAGAAGTGGCAGTGGGTGTCTAGGGTAAGCGGAGCACCTAGAGCTCTAACTTTAAATGCTCGAATGACAGTGCTGCAAAGGGTGATGTCGACTATCCACGAAAGTTGTACCAATAACAGTTAGGGGTGCCACGCTGTTAGATATTTAATACACGGAAGGATTTCCAGACAACTCCAAACTTATAATATGCACCAAATGAAACACTTACCTGCTTTGTAAATGTAGAAAAATGTGGAAAATGTAGCCAGGAATCCTCATTAATATTTAGCTAAAAACCAAGTTCTTTTAATAGAAAGAAAAGCAATGGCAAAAGTGAGACTCACTTGATTTGCGTTTGATTGTTATGAAGCTGGGTGACTTTTGAAAGGCCGTGCTTCCGAGCAAGAAGAGGACCCGTTGGTGCGGTAGGAAGATCTGGAGCCTATCCCAGCTGTCAACAGGCGAGAGGCGGGGTACACACCCTGAGCCGGTCGCCAGGGCAACATACACACACAACCATTCACAAGTTGACAATTTAGAGTTAACCTAGTGGGAGGAAGCCGGAGTGCCCGCATGGAAGAACATGCAAACTTCACACAGAAAGGCCCCCAGAAAGGCCCCCGGGGATCGAACCGGCAACCTTCTTGCTGTGAGGCACGCGCACTACCTGCTGCGCCACACGCACAGTCAATTAGGATTTCACTCTCATAACATAATTAACACTGACTGATTCAATTTTTTCGGCTGTCTGCAGGGGATCATGATGACGTGATGTAAAAATAAGAATAAAAGCACAAGGAAATAGATAACGTATAACACAATGTACTATAAGTTGTGTTATGGAGCTTTGTAATAAATGAACATATTGCTGTGTCATGCCCCCCCTGGCGAATATGCAAATAGAGCCTGTTGTATTTTGTTTGTTGTTTATGTTACGTTTAAAAAAAAGAGTTAAAAAAACAAACAAAAAACAATGTAAATAGATGTTGAAAGAAAAAACCGACCTTGGGGGGCGTGGTCGACGGTTGACGTCCGAAGCAGTTCGTGGCTCTGCGAGTTCGGCGGTTTCAGGACGAAGTGTGGAGGACGGCAGAAAAAACGAGATGCACTGAAAGACGACAACAACAGAAAGAAGTGGAGAAGTTCGTCGTGAGTGATGAGTGATGAGGTCAGTCTGGCTGAACGGTCACACAAACACACCCAAACAAAACATCGATGCGCCCGTTGCTAGCTAGCTTAAATTGCAACTATGCTAACGTCTGCGCAGTTGGTCATTGGCGAACTTATAGTAACTGTTAGCGGCGAATAAACAAAGGACACATCGGTTAAATTCGCCCGAAGGATACGAGCAGAAAGTAACAGTTTATTGAAAGAACGAAAATCTGGCTTTTCTATTGTTTTTGTTGTAGTTTTCCAACTATTGTTGTTTGACTATAGTGCAGTTAAACCATGGCTTAAACTTTCCTTTCTTAAGTTTCCTTTGAACATACAAGCAGTCAGACTATACTGCTCTTCTGTTTGTTCACCAGAGGCTGATCGAGCCAGCCTCTTATTTCTCTCCACAGAGAATGAACATTACTTGGCTATGGCTGCAGTAAGCTTGTCCTTAGTTGCGGTATCCGTACGCATCTGTCCAAAGCCATCCATTGTCGCCTGGTTTTTACAAGGAGGCGGCGGAGAATTCGCATTAGCCGTACGTTTGGCCATCAAGTGGTATTTCAGTCTGGATGTGCTACGGTGATCACTCAGTTCACACCAACAATACACACAGATAACTTTGGTCTTGTCAGTCGACCCATCTGCCAACTTTTTGGAACTTAACTTTCCATTCAGAATCTTGTTCGCATCCATTTCGGCGTTTCGCGCTCGACATCCACACAAACCGGTAGCCTACTCTTTGACAGCTAGCGAGCAGGCGAGACCAAAGACGTGCGTGGGGCGTGCCTATTGTTTTGTTTCCGGTTTACAATCGGATCCTGTAGTTTTCTTAACGTTACTAGCAGTGGCCACAGCTTATAAAAAACTACAGGTTCACTAGGTCACAAAGAACGTTAATCTCGCGATAAAAAAAATGACGCCGTTAAAATTGATTTGCGTTAACGCGTTAATAACGCGATATTTTTGACAGCATTTATAACTATGTATATATTTTAGATACATTTGTATAAGTGTTTTTATTTGGAATAAATGGATTTCTGAAGTGTATAGGCATGTATATTATTATTACTATTATTATTATTGAAGCATAAACATGTGAAGATGCCTTTAAATGATGCAGCTGGCTGCAGGACAGATACTTTGACAGAACAGCACTCTGTATTTCATATCCTGATCAAAGGTTTGTAAGTCTTCATCTGCTCATCAGGGACAGAAAACTCAGGATTTACTGAATTAACTGTATTTTGGGTGTTTGTTTTTGTAGGAGAAAGTAGAAGAGTTCTTGTAGTTTAGACATTTAGATGAAGTTAACTAAAAAGTAGACATGGGGGGGGGGGGATATCTAAGCCTCCTTCGGTCGCCATCTCTGCTGCGTCACCTTCCTCCTCCGTCTCCTGCAGGCTGTTGAGGACACAACCTGAAGACAGTGACAAGAAAGCAGAGTTTTTGTAGCTCTGTGATGTCAGTGCAGCATGATGCCACTTTTCAGTTTGATGGTTCATAAACAGTCTCCAGATTCACCTCCTGAAGCCTGAGGAGGGCGTGTCAGGCTGCTGTGTGCTGCCATCTTGTGGTGTCACTGAATATTGCCTCTGCAGTGCTTCACATCTGAGTTTCTTCACTCTGGGCTGGAAATGACTGAAACGTTTGTGATGTTCTCGACGGCTGAAAGAGCTTCAGCAGAGGTAGAACAGCTTAAAGTAACACTTGCTGTGGATTTGAACTGTGTTTTTGTGCGTTCACAGTGTTGGAGCTGCAGCCTGGAGTCAGACTGGAACCAGCCCGTCCCGCTGATCTGCCCCCTGCAGGCCGGCCTGAGGTACTGCAGTGAGTGACCTGGTCCAGAATAGACCACTGGGGTCCCCTTTGACAAAAACAGAGCAGCACAGTCAGTGTTTTTTCACCTGAAATATTCTCCTGACATCAGGTTTTACTTCAGAGATCAACAAACGACGGGAAGGACGGCGAAGCTCCTCCGGAGACGTCAGCTGCGATTGAA